>VZRN01004857.1:2617073-2662168 GCA_013397935.1 Dasyornis broadbenti
TTTGATAGAATGTGAGAATTTTGACTTAAGATACAAAATACAGTAGCTTTAAAATGAATGTACTAAATGCATACAACCACAGGGCCAGATTAGCAGCAGAGGAAGCACCAAAGTAATGCTAAGATGAGATTCAAAATGTGGTTTCCATGGGACATTCTAAAAAATTATTATACAGAAAACAAAGGGAATTTCTCTCTTGTATTCTCTGTAGCATGGATAGGCATTAGGAACAAGAAAGAAATAGTAGAGGTAACAGGTAAACAGAGCCCATATCAGGGTATTTTAGCTTTCTCTGCACTGACCTCCCCAGAGTCCACAGCAGTATTCATGCAAAAAGGACATGACTTCTTTTGATTTTGACCTGATGCTCAAGTCATTACCCTGTACTTCTGTAGCCATGTCTACATTTTGAACTCCCTTTGCAGAAATTTCAGCTAGGTATTAGACTGAGTACTTTAGCCTTTCTGCACCCAGCAATTATATTGGTGGCACCAGAGCTTGTACTCTATTTGCACTAGTCACTATACTTAACAGGTTTCTTTTTCATAAAACAGAAATTCAACCATTTCCTTTCTTAAAACAAGTAAGATGCAACATTTACTCCCCAAAGCTGCAGCCCTTATTTTTTTCCACAGTTTCAATGCTTTAAGGATTTAGAAATAAATCCATGAGTTTCTTCCTGACTAAAAGACAATTAAATCTGAATTTATTAAGAGTGCTTTTATATTGCATTAAACAGAATATAACAAAGACATAGAGTTTACACAATTAGAATTAACAAATCTTGTGACTAGACCTTAGCTGGAAAATTAAATAACAATAATTTATGTTATTAATTTTTTTATACATTTGTATGTTCCAAATCAAGATAAATTGCTCAGCTCTATCAGTACCGAACTGTATGTGTGTATTTTCTCTTGTCCTTTCAAGTATGTGGTTAGAAATGTGTGTATGTATATTGGTATGTTTGTTCACAAATAAAAGTGAAGATGTTGCAAAATACTTTAAGAGCTATATCTAAAAGTCTAGGACAAGTAAGTGCACAAGATAATCCTCCATGGACTAAACAGATGAGATCCCAGGTAGAGATGGTAGATCAGACTCTTCATTTGCTAATGCTTTTACTCCACTGAGCCACAGGGAACTGTGTTAATATTTTTTTCAAGTGCGAAGAAAGCAACCATGTTGCCTCATTACCAATTCTGATACAGAAGCAGAAACCTGATTCTGTTCTCCTTTGGAGATAAAAGCTATTTTTGGGTAAATCATGCATAACTCTCCTGAAATCAATAGGTTTAAAACACTGTAAAACTGGGATGGAAGAGAAGACTTATATCTTTCAGCTGCATAAGAAAACCATTTTCATGATATATTCCATAAATTTGTAGGAAGCTTACATAAAATTTTCCATTTAGGCAATTTCCTGTAGCACAGATAATTACTGTCATCTAACTAAGGGGAAACATGTAATTGCAATATGACTCACTAAAACATTAAACTACTCAATAGAAGATATAGTTTGCATAAACAATCTCAGCAGCAAATTAATCTTTGAACAATACTGTTCTCTATTTATTTCAATATTTTGCAGAGATATTTAAAACCAAAAAAACTGCTTTATGGTTAAAAGTTCAAGATCAGGAGGACGTGAGATGACTTCTCACTGTTGCTGCCAAATTGCCATAATAGACACAGCACTTTAAGTACAAGGTTTTCTACAATAATGTCTCCTGCATACTTCAATGCCTATTTTTGTGCAGACTGAGATATGTCTTAATTTTGATAGAGCTCAGAAGCTCCCGCCTTTTCGGGACCCAGAGACAGGCATTTCTTCTATGCTGTTCATGGGATCACTTGGTGAATATTTTGACCACAACTGCCAAGCCAATACCAGGTAGAAGCCATTCTTCAGCGGGTTAGACACACCCAGGGGATGTAGAACACCTACCTCGGCTTTTTCTCCGTGTCATGAAAAAGATGTGCTTGCATAGCTCCAGGATGAAGTTCTTCTCTGTGTAGGTTAAAAGTGTAGGAGGGCTTCACTCTAAAGCCTCTTGCTGGATACTCAGTTTTTCTTAAAGATTAAGTCACATCTGTCATCTTAATCTGGAAAAGTCTGAGTGCTCAGATCAGCACTCAGACTTTTCCAGATTAAGTTGTGGCAATCTCAAGTATTCCAGCTGTATCTAGTCTGTTGATATAAGATGTCACCGTTCCCTGCAAGCGTTGCCTGCCTTACATGCCTATGCTTCCTGGCTGTAACAGTACTGCTGTTGTGGTGGGGTGTGTGGGGAGCATAAGAGCGCAAGACCACAGAGCCTGTCAGGTGGCCAAGCACTTAAAAAGTTTGGTGATAGTCAGATAGATACAGTCAGAATATTACTGATGTCCACGGACCAAAACTCCCTTCAGTAGTGGAAAAGAATTGTCCTTTAAAGCTTTTGGATTCATTTTGATGCAGTGCACAGACTTTGAGAATTAAAACTGTTAACACAGCTCTGTCACAATATAAAATTCAATAGTTGCTTATAATCTGTCAGTTCTGCTACTGAAGCCTTCTTACTGTCGACTACCATTAAAAATCTTTTGTTCTCTTTATCAAAACACAGACAGCAAAGGGGAAAAATGAAAGCACTAGCAACTGAAAGTATTAAGCATTAATTATATGCTTTCTTTTCAGTTGCCTTTTAGAGGGCAGTGGTTATCCTATTCAAGGGGCAATAAGGAAAAGTTACAGGGATTGCAACTGCAACTGCTGCTACTGCTATTAAAATCTAACTGTGTTTTGTGCAGATAAACCAAAACAAGCCTGTACAAAAGAGGACAGAAAAGCTAAGATAACCTGCGCTTTTCTTTCTGATATTGATTGGTTTTCAGTGCTGGAGTACCTGGTCTAACAAACCTTCCCTCAATATTAGATTGCTCCTCTGATAGCAATTTCTGTCTGCAGCCTCTTCCGATATCTGAAGACAAATGCTGCTTTCTCATTCTGCTTTTTGAACTACCCAGGTGTGTATGGATCCTCGTCTTCTGTATGAGGACCAGAAGCATCCAGCTTTGACACATTTTGTACTGTAGCTCTAACCATAAGCCATCACCTCTGCCTTCTCCTTCCTTATATCAGAGTTCAGAAGAACAGAAGCAACTCAGACAAAGCTAGGTAAAACAAAACTCAAAAAGCATTTCAGTTAGTAGAAGACTGTCCAACATATTCTTCAGATAAGGGCAATCTGCCAGCGCAAGTAGCCAAACAGATGAACAATCTTTGTCTTAAGCAGGGGACTAAAAAGATATTTCTGAACAATTCAAAGGGGATTCAGCTTTATTTCACTACATCATCCTAGGAAGCTGAGCGGGACAACTGGACCAAATCCTTTCCAATGTAGTCAGTACTTCTTTATAGCATAACTGACAGAGAAAAAGAGGAAATATTCTTGAAGCACTGCTTTAAAATAATGCTGCCAGAATCTTCTGTTTTCCTGTGTTCAATGGCATGCCAGATACGTGTCACTGGACACTTAACAGTTGTGGCTAAGAAGCCTACAGTGCTCTGCTATCCACCTTTGGTCTGCTGCACCTACTCAGGTACTCAGGCTAAGCGTGGGCTCATCTAATGCGGCCCTCAAAAGGCATGGAGTTGAGGGAATCTATCCTTCTTGGGACATGCCCTGGACATCACTTGATGCTGATTCTCTCTAACTAGTACTTTCTTATTCATGTAGTGCTTGTATGCTTGTCTAATATTTAGATCTGTATCGTTTTCAGAATATAACTTGACATCTGTTGGCTGACATTCAGAGGAAAGAAAAAAAAAGTAATATGAACTTAATACTATAATCAGAGTTAAAAATATCTGTAAATTAATTCAATATACTGACACCTCTCTTTTTTTTTCCCCATTAAAAACTTTGGGGTTTTTACTGAAAACTGTTTCCTTCTAACATCCATGCAGATTTGTTCATCACAGACAAACTAGTGACTGCTTTGTTCTCTAGAATTACAAACACAGGAATGTTTAATCTGATTTATGGCATAATTTAAAGACACAACTGTTCTTCATGTATGAAAGTAAGTATCAGAAAAAGAATTTAAAAGAGAACCAATTTCTCAAGCATTCCTATAAATTTATCATTACTAAAATTCACATATAATACTAAATATAACCTCAGAAAATTAATGTTTACATACAAGTACAAGAAAGAGTTTCTAATTCTGCAGCCTCAGGAAAATTTTATTGGGAACAGAGTGTAATTCCAAATAGAAAAAGCATCAGCATAATAACCATTAATTGCTATGAAATAGACTTACATTTTTATAACACAGTTCAGAGAAGTGTGAGGGACAGCAGCTGTTATCTATGCATATGCTAAAATGGCCATGTATTTTAATGGATTTCCTTATGTGATTAAACACTGAAGATCTCTTCCTGAAAAATATCAGATTTGTATTTCTTTTCCTAAATACCCTTGCTCTTTGAACAGAGGTATATAAAGGACTCTGGGAAATGACCAGGGATCGGCTCCTAAGCTTAGTGGTTAAGTGTCCAATAAAATACAGAAAAACAATATGAAGTGTTGTGTTCTATTCTCCTTGCTTACAAAAACGGGATTAAGTTAATGTTTTCCTGAGAAAGAATGGCACAACTGAACCTCAAACTCATATATTGTAATATGGAGATATTTCCTCTGTTATAGGACATTCCCTTCTACCTAGCTCATACATAGTTTATATTACTCACATTATCCTTGCCACCTCAGCATTTTCCAAGGTGACCTGCATGCTGTGAGCATAAAGTGGTAACAATCAACATCCATTTGTTCTGGCCAAATGACTACAGCTTACATAGGGCAGTGAAGAAAACGCCTTATTTTATATTACACATAATTATGCCCTTCCCAAATTTTCTGAAGTGAAAACAAACACAACACTTCCCCTTAATAGACAGCGATCTCTTTTTGGTTGTAGCCTCTCTGTTCAAATCTAGTCTTTTCACAGACACACTAAAACCACAAAGCCCAGTTCACACCTGTTACTTTTGTTTCAGTGCATCTCCAGTAATTCTGCACATAAAAGTGGAATTACAACTGGATGTTGCTGCTGTAAAGTGAACAGAACCTGTTATTTGACACATCATCAGGGAACCCTGCTTATTTTGTAGCTGATGTCAGTTTCTCTTCTCAAAGTGTGAGTTTCCCTGGGTGTAACATCTTTCATCCAGCAATACCCCCGGGAACTCGACAGGCATCTCCACAGCTGTTCTGCGCAAACTGTACTCACTGGAAGTATTTCAGGAAGAACAACTTTGGCCCAGACAGTTGCCATCTAATTGACACTGAAGTCAGAGGATACATCAAAAAGGAAGAAGCTTTGGTATGTAAGGACAGATTTTTCCTCACATTGGTTAGGAAGCAGAAAGTGATACCAAAAACGGAATTTCAATTAAACTGTGCCATTTGTACCCAGCCTGAGGTTGCTCAGGATGTTTATTATGCATGACATTTTTAGATCCTTCAAACTGCCAGATTAGAAATAGTTGGCATGGAGAAATAATACAAGTATAAAAGTGAATCAGCTCCTTTCATTTGTTTGTTGTTTAAAATTCAAAAGGCATTCCTAGGCTTACAGTGATTGAGCTCCTTAGTTATTTCTACATAAAAAGTCATAGATGGTGAAACACTGTAAAGCAATAACCTGCAGCTAAATTGTCCTTCATGTACTCATTTTCTCTCTTTTGTAACAGTTTACACACTGTGACTGACTCAACATCCCATTCTAATATTCTATTTATCATTTTTAGCCAGTAAAGCGTAATGCAGTTTTGGATAAAAATCCCATAATACCAAAATACCACCTTTTTAAAAGTAGATTTGAAAAAGTAGAATCAATCTCACCCTGCCTTGATTTCTTTTTTTTTGTATTTGAGTAACAGTACTTGATATAATTTCCAGGACTTTCAATATATAATTCATTCATATTCATATATAAAGCTGGATATTCCAAACCTTTAAAAATCTTTATGAAATAATTTCTGGCAAGATATCAATAAAATGGAAGCCTGAAACTACAGTCCCAAGTGAGATTTCAGAATGCTAAAACATTCTCTTCTGCACTGAACATTTTAATATATTTGTAACAGTCTCTGGATTTCAAAACAGCAGGAAAAGGGCAAAGGTTCAAGCTTCAGATTTGAAGAATGATTTTATTAATACAATCAAAATATTTTTTATTATTAAAACTTTCCCAAAAATCACATCAAAAGTGATTGGAGGTCGTCCAGGACTTGAAGCTCTTGCAAAATATTTTGAACAGATGAGCGGGTGCACTGAGAAAGTACTGCAGAGTTTGGTTTAAGTCTGTTCACATGATGAAACTTCCTGCTTACACTTGGTTTCTTCTAAAGAGTGCATGATGCTAATATCCTACACGAGAGTGGACAGTGCACAGAACAATTTGAACTGCACTGAAATTGCTCTGCTCCCCTGTTTCACATGTGTGTCCCAGTAATACAGTCATGCAGTCATATTCTTCATTTCACCTCTGCTGTTGGACCTGTTTTCTTTCTCTCTTCCCCTCTAACACTGTTCTTTTTTTACAGTTCTCATGCCATGGGGCATCTTAAGAAACTGTAAAGGTCAGCCAAGGACAGTGATCCAGAATAGGATTCACACTTTCCCTTGGCAGCTCTGAGGCCAGAGCTCTATGGGGTAATCCTAGAAAGCTCCCTCCCTGCTGCAGCTCCAGGGCTGCCCACTCACCCTGCAGCCCCTCCCCGAAGCAGCAGGACTCCCCCTGTGCCTCTGTGCTCCTCAGGGAGTGAGGAGAAGCGCATGCAAATCCAAACTAAGCTCTGGCTTCACGGTGTCAGCAACCCACACACAACTGAGTGCTGTCTCCACAGGGCTACAAGTAATCTGCACAAAGGGATATTCTCTGTCTTTTTTATGTACCCAGACACTTCATAGCAACAGTGAATATTTCATGACTCCTACACAAATTCAGAATATAAGACTGAAAAAAAATATATATATACAATCAGCAAACTAGAGCATTGCTAACAGGGTATGGAAGATCCAGCTCTTAGTTCATACTCCTCAACAAGGAGTCGAAGAGTTTTTTATGTACATTGCCTCAACTGACATTTTCCTGTATCATTTAGGGAATACAGTATTTCAGGCAGTATTACAGTACATTCCCAGGAGCCACAGGGAGATAGATATAGCTTCAGTCACTGGGCAAGTTTCCCAGAGCTTCTGTGTATATATCTGCACCTAGTTCTAGACATAAGGGGGTGAAAATTTCTGCAGTCAGTGACAAAACTCCCATTTGTATCCATATGAGAAAAACATTACACAAAGGAAGCTATGTGCTCAGACGAGTATAAGTTTCTACTGACTCAGAGGTAATGAAGAAAAAAAAAAATACCTCACCACCACATAAATCTCCAGAAGGCTTGATGCAATCTTGCACTCACTGTTTAGGCAACTGATATCAGTAGCCATATCCATTCTAGCTTTGTGTGATGGCTGGTGGTTGTGATCTTACACATGATAGCAATCTCTACAAAAAGTTCAAATTATTGTTAGCATTTGTTAAAAACTCATAGAACAAGACAGAAAATCCATTGGCCTGCCTCTGAATAGTTTAAAGTACCCTTGCTGTCTGTAGGTACAGGTGTTTCTCTTCATTTGTGTGGTGAAAATAAGATCAGGATGGCTATTAAATTGAAAAAAAATTCTTCAAATTAGCTTCATGGTGGAAAGAAAAATGGTAGAAATTGGAAGAGGAGCTATTTTCAGTACAAGAGCAGGTGAAACCATTTCTTTTAATCATAAATTTAGGGAGCTTGATAAGGGATTTTATTCTGAACCTTGAAATATATGAAAATTGCTCCTATAACATATTCAGTCTGTAATTTCCCATTGTTTCAGTGTCAGACATAACACTTGGAGTTTACGTCATGCTTACCAAGCAATCTTTCAGATTAGTGTAAAATTTCCCCCATTGGATAGAAGCATTTTTAAATTAAGATTAAATGTGATCACTTTTCTTAAAAAAGTACGTGTTAAGATGAAATGTTACATCTGTAAGACCCTACAGTTGTGGATTTTTAAATCTGTTTTTGCTACTGTATCTGTAAGAACAAAGTCATTTTAGAGGAGCAATAACTGTTTTTTTTTAAAAAAGAAATCTATTTTATGTGCTTAGTTATATGTGAATTTAATATAGTTTGCATGTGTGCATTTGGGCATGTCCATACAAATGCATGTGTCTGTGTGTATCATAAAAAATTTACGGCAAAAGAATATTCGCGTTCCTATTCCAGGCATTCAGAAATCAGAAAATGCCAGAAGGGAAGCTGTCAGTGCACCAGCATCAGCTCCCTTATCCAGAAGAGTACTAATAGATAGTTTTTCACTTTTTGAATGTTATTTCTGTATCTCCCAAAGCATCACAAGGCTCTGCACAGACACATACAGATTTCGCTAGATATCCACTCATGCATAAAACAACCCTTGTCAGTCTCTCAGAAAATACATGCAAGCACACAAATGATATAATTGTATCATTATTATTATTATTGACTCATTTCATACTTTTGCGTTCCATATTCATACTCGTATTTAAACAGGTGTTACCATTTTCTGTTTCACACATGGATAGCCGTTTAGAATACAGGAATTAGGAAAGTACAGCTATTCCTCCATCAAGTTTCCTTCTCACTTTCTACCTGTCCTTTGGTTGTCTACCCAGTTCACCACTCAGAGATGAAATTCCTCTTTTGCCATAGTGGTATGTATTACAAACACCACAGCTGTGAAGCAGCCAGCCAGGGTGATTGGCTTTACAGTATTCTAATACATTAAGTGCTTTGTCCTCCAGGCATCTTGCTTACCTTGCTCTCTTTCTCTGTCTTGCACTAAGGGAATTGAAACATCATCCAATTACCACTGATGCATGGATGTGTTGTACATGTTCCTGACTTGTATATCATTCATTTGGTTTATTATGATACCTAAGACCATCTCAATTTGAATTTGCTTTGTTCTAGTCAAAATACAAGATAAAAAAACCCCAGCACCTACCACAAAGAGCTTGCACTAAATATAGATACAGGAAAAAGGGACATATGTACCACCTGGGAATCAATAGTTTGAGCACCTACTTTATGTTGGGAGCTACCTAATCACATCAGACATGCAAGAATGGATAAAAACCCAATTTCTTCAGATTGCTGTCGTGCTTCTCTCTCTTCAGAGTTACAATGCTGTGTGCTGGAGAAATCCCTAAGAAGACTTTCCAACAAATCACCTGATGCCATGTTGAATTCAGCGATACACAATGTCTTCGGAATCTTTAATCATGGCAAACTGACCTTGGGCCAGCAGAGATACTGGGCAGTGGTGTTGCCTCTCAGAGCTGGATCAAACTGAAGACTACTTCACTGAACACCTATCTTGTGGTATATGTAGGATATAATAATGTCAACAAATGTGAACAAACAAAATCATAGGATAACTGGGACTGGAAGAGGTCTCAGGAGGTCTGTTGACTCACCTTCTTCTCAAAGAAGTCCCCTGTGAGTTCAGATCAAGTTCCTTAAGGATTTATCCAGTCAGTTCTTCAAAAACTCTAAGGCTGTGATAGTGCAACCTTTCTAAGCAGTCCATACCAGTGTCTGACTGTCCTCATGAAAATGGTGCACCCTGCATCCAGCGAGAACCTCTCTCATTTCAGTTTACGCTCCTTGCCTCTCATCGCCCAGCCATGCACTGTTTTGTAGAGTCTGGCTCGGTCGCTTGACACATTCCCCACAGATTCTGGCTGTTGGGTGCCCCCAAAGCCATCTCTCCTCCATACCAAAGGAGTTCCCCTCCTTTTATCAGGATCCTTGTATTGGAGGTGGGGTGGCAACACTGGATGTGGTATCTAAATGTGGTCCAACAAGTGCTGAGAAGTTACACAGAGAAGTTATCTAATAAAAGTTGCAAATGTTTTCACATATGCTCACTGATATACAAAAGAAACTGTAAGATGTGTAGGTTTAATGCCTTTACTTGAAACTGAGTTTGCCCTGAACCCTGCGACTATAATCAGATTGTGGCAATTGGTATCATAGACTCTAAACTTGTCTCTTCTGCAGACAAATGTCTGATTCATAAAGCCGTGTGAACTCCAACTTAAAAATAACTCATGTGGCTCCTCAGAGCAATGTAGATGTTACAGTACAATATCCAGCACCAGCTTGTCCCTGTGCTAATGGCTCAGGTGAGCACTACGATCTGAGAGAGATGTTGCTTCAAGTGCATCCTAGCCAACTGCGTTAAGACAATTTAGTGTTGATATATTCCGTTTTCATGATAAGAAGCATTTGCAAATGGAGCAGTATTTTACCAGGACTGTTAAAAGGCAAATAAAGTAGAAGAAAAGTAATGCAATTCCTGTATTTTAATAATATTGTCCTGGCTGGAAGTCTCCACATAGAGAAGAATTTGTTTGGATTGTTAATGTGATCCTGTGTAATAGAAGGTTCTAAAATAACCTTTATGTAAGTGATACTACATTTTTCAGGGTGAAGGCTAACATTGCAAAATGAGAGACCTAAAATTAGGTGCAACATTTAATGAATAATAGATTTCTGGAAACTATTAGAGATAATCTGTGGAATGCAGAAAATCTGCTCCTTATATTTAGGCAGAACAGAAAAAGAGGCCATCTTAAGTTCTTAAAAAAACTTAACCTTTTGAATGACACTCCAGAAATCAAATAAAAAGGGAATATCCATCTCCCTTTTTAACATTTTCAACAGAATATTATTTTCTGTGGTTATCAGTGGTCCACAAAAAACACCCTGGGAAAAAACCCCCAATTTTTAATTAATAGGAGAAAAGTAATGTAGTTATGATTACACCTGTCTAAGCTTTGCCAGCTAACTAGAGATTTTCTGTCACTCATCACCATAACACTGCATTTCAGTTCTGACCTGGGTGTACCATTCTAGTGTACATGTAGCCAGCATACTTGTTTGGTTAGAGCTCAGTTGAGCAGCAACAAAATATTTATCCCAAAATAAACCTCCCAGAAAAATTATATCAGCTTCAATAATCACCCAAGTCCATGAATGGTTAATTCATGGAGAAATTACATTATGCTTATTTTTGGAATAACCACTGTCTCCTCCATTAATTTCCGGCAATCAAGTTGGAAGTGTAGCCAGGTATCCTGGCATACCAATGTGTGGATGGAAGGGCTAGCACTCTTTGGCTACAAGGTTAGTGGGTATGAAGCTAATCTAGCTCTGCACAGC
Organism: Dasyornis broadbenti; assembly: GCA_013397935.1. Lineage (NCBI taxonomy): Eukaryota > Metazoa > Chordata > Aves > Passeriformes > Dasyornithidae > Dasyornis > Dasyornis broadbenti. The sequence goes on from VZRN01004857.1 coordinate 2,628,379, forward strand.
CTCCCTGCTTGCAACATCACTGCATAAACCACAGACAGAAATCACTGTCTGACTCCTGGAGCAAAGAAGAGCAGTGCAGAGCAAGAGCAGTGCAGAGACAGATATTTCAGAAGATGGCAGGGAAAATGGTGCTGGTCATACTTAGACCTCTGCAGCAGTAAGAGCAAGGAACACAGCTATTACACAGATCAGTGGGTACCAATGCAACATGGAGGCTGCTCAGAGATCACACAGGCAGGCCAAGGACAGAGATCAAATGCCAAAATCATGTCCCTGGCAATGACATGGAGAAGTAGTGCTGAATGATCCTCATTGACAGGACCAAAAGAGCGCTAATTAGCTGCATCTCAGTAGCAGAAGGTATTTCATCATCTTTTTTTTTTTTTTTTTCCCCCAAAATGGTGTTGATGACTTCATCTCTGGGATGTGTTGCTGAGATAAAAGCCATGAACTGCAGGGAAAACATTAGGTCTTTGAAAACTGTGTCCATAATAGCTGTTTTGATCTCAGAACATGAATCATATGTCAGGTGTGGACTGGGAGTAGCTTTGAAGGAAAATGCATGCAATAAAGTCAGCAATGGTGACTGTTGGTTCCGTACTAGAAGAATTTCCAAAGTCTTATTCCTTCTGTGATGTTAGCACCAGAGCATGATGTTAGCACCATGTGCTTTATCTCTGCTGTTTCAGCCATGAATCATGCCAGGAAAAACATAAAATTGTGTAATTTTCAAATCTGCTGTTATATAATTGATTGTTTCACTGCCACCATGAGGACACCTTTAGAAACAATGATTACATGGCAGCAAGTCCTAGGCTGTGAGAGATCTATGATGCCATGTTAATTAAAATTACTAATTTAAAAAATGCATTTTGGCAGTTGAAGATAAATAAATGCATGAGAGATTTGTTTCCTGAGTTCTTATGGTCTGAAATTACAGATGACAGTCCTTCTGTAGAGGGTGAGAGAATTCATTTAGATTAAATTATCCTTTCATTTTCTTTTCTAAAACATCAGAAAACCTCCCTAACTGACATTTTTGCCTTTGTGTTGAGGATAACATTAAGAATAATTTTCTATGATTGTCTCTTCGACAGGCAGAGAACTCATTTTAATCGATACATCATAAACTGTTATTACAGCTATTTTCTATCTTAATTCAGCCTGCCCTTCATAATTATGTTGGTTTTTCCTGTTTTTAAAAGCTCTGGATGGTGGCAGATTTCCACCACCTAGTGGAAAAAGTATGTAATGTCTCCTAAAAAGCTTTGCTCAGATTTCTCCTTAGTGCCAGTTTTAAACCTTCCCATTGCAAGCCCCTTTCACCAGCACTTATTACCAAAGTATTTTTCTTTCTTTTTCACGAACTGGTGAATGTGCCAAGCTGTATAAAACTCTCCTTGAAGGTGTCAGACATTATCTATTCCACAAAACTACATCTCAATATAGAGGAATTGTATGTCTGTGTTTTCAATTCAGTGATTTGTAATGTTAAAGGGAAACCATAAAGCTTAAAAAATTGAGGAAGATATGCCAATGAATGTCACTGCTACCCTTGCTCTGCTTCACAGGGATCCCTCCTCCCCACGCAGATATATCTTCAAGCGCAAACTGTGCCAAAACCCACGGTATTCTTTCAGGCAACCTTCTGTGTCAGGATGCTCTACGTTTTGGGTGCCAAGACTGAAATGCCAAGTCAAGTCAGGGGAAACTTCCAGAAAGGAGAAGGTTAAAGAAAAGCAAATGCAATTGCTATTATCACCTCTTCCTATTTGCAGCCTGGAAAGTCTTGCATAGCTGTGGAGTATCCTGTTCCTTCCCACCTGTTCCAAAGTGAGCAAGATGCTTCCTTTGGCCTCAGAAGAGAAAAATCTAGTTTTCAGATCCAGCTTTGATCAGCAGTAAGAGCAACAGGGTTAAGACTTTAATTTCCTTTTACATCATCCAGATAGAATAATGTCTCAGAAAAATCCTGTGCCCAGTGATCCTAGTAGGATTTTTCCTATTGTTTTCGGGGGGGCAGAAAAACCTGAAACAACAAACCCAAGCAAGAAAAAAAAAAGGAAAAAGAAAAAAAAAAAAACAAACCACAAACAAAACAAAAAAAAACAAAACAAAAAACCAAAAAAATCACCACCACAAAACCAAACCAAAACATGCGAGTATCTGGTTCTTATCACTAGATGCCTCTCAGTATTTAGCTTATCCTCATAATGATTCTTTGAATGTTACTACCATGCAGCTTTTTGCCAGCACCTTATTTCCAGCTGACACTTTATTCGTCTCTGTTCAAAACTGAGATCTTCAAAACTCCAGCTAATTTGTCATGTCACTTTGGAAGTATGCAAACACATTTTCACAGCAGAAAATTTTCCTGAGCATCTAAATAGCCTCTCATGGCAACCGTGGTCAGTTAGCACTCAGTTCACAATTAAGGTCTGCCAGGATTCAGAAATGAGTTGTTTGCACATCACTCTGTCCTACAGTACCCAATCTGCTCAGGCATTTAGAGCACGTCTGATGAATCATGCTCTGCATAGGACAAGAAAGGCAGTGGTAGTGTTATTGTCCCCTTTCCCCCCAACCACTAGCTCAACGAGAGGCTGCTCAGCTATCCTACGGTAGGCATAAGGAGATTACAGCTAATGCTTCCTACTTCCTAGGCGAAGGCTACAGCTCTCAGATTACAGGGCATTTAAATGTACCTCTCAGTATACCTGTTAAAGTTGTACCATTTACATGGAAAAATTACATTTGAGAAAGAAAATGTTTCAAGTGTCAGCAGTTAGGGCTGCACCTGAGAAAGAGTAACTCCAGGCACCAGCACAGGCTGAGGGCTGACCTGTTTGGGAAACAGCTCTGTGGAGAAGGACCTGGGGGTCCTGGTGGACAACAAACTATTCCTGTGCCAGCAGTGAGCCCTGGGGGCCAAGAAGGCCAATGATATCCTGGGAAGCATTAGGAAAAGCACTGCCAGCAGGTCAACAGGGGTGATCCTACCACTCTACTCAGCTCTACTGAGGCCTCACCTGGAGTTCTGGCCCAGTTCCACACTTCTCAGTGCAAGAGAGCATGGAGCTCCTGGAGCAGGTCCAGTGGAGGGCTACAGAGATGAGCAGGGGACTGAAGCATTGCTCTTACAAGGAGAGCAGGGGGAGCTGGGCCTGCTCAGAGTTGAGAAGATACAACTGAGAGGGGATCTCATCAATATCCGTCAGTGCCTGATGGGAGGGTGTCAAGAGGATGGACCAGGCTCTGTTAGGTGATGCCAGGCAATGGGACAAGAGGCAATGAGCAGAAACTGATGCACAGAAAGTTTCACCTGAATACAAGGAAAGACTTCTTTACTATGTGGCTGATTGATCACTGAACAGGTTGCCCAGAGGGACTGTGGATTCTCCCTGACTGGAGACATTCAAGAGCCATCTGGATGCAATCTGTGCAATGTGCTCCGGGATGATCCTGCTTGAGAAGGGAGGTTGGACCAGATGATCCACTGTGGTCCCTTCCAACCTGACCCATTCTGTGATTCTGTGACTTTCATATGAAGCTGATATTTTTGCAGGAGGAAAAAGAAAATACAGTGCTTGAATCGCTGGCAAGAAATTAACAGCAGGTGAGAAGTACAGTCTGTGGTACTCATAAAAGGATCCCCTAGGAAGAGGCAACTTAATTAGAAATGAGAAACCCCATTGCTTTTTTAGATACCTAACAAAGAGCTAGAACTAAGCTATGCAACATAAATTGTTGGAAACTACCATAAGGACTTTTTACTTGTCAAGGACACCTGGAGCTGGCAAGGAGAACCTGGATGGAAAGTTCTCCAAATATTTATTGCATGCCAAGTAATGGTATTAGTACTTGCTATTCCTAGGTAAATGATAGGAGACTATACCAACAGTTTGGGAAGGGTAAGTTTCCCTTCCAATTACACTATGTAATACTTTTGTGGCTGCAAAAATGTGAAGACCTCTGTCCTTTAAAAGGAAACAGAACTCTGCAGTGAGATGCACAGAATCATCATGATATCTCTTACAAACAAGATGCTTCACCTCCTGCCAAGATGGATAGTTAAATTGACTATAAATACTAGCTAAAATTCGTTATATACCAGGATGACTGCTTTAAGGAGACAAGCAAGAGTTTGTCTTGAAATATTTTAAGTTGCAACAATTGCTCAGAACAAAGAAATCAGTCAGATGGCAGCAATCCAGTGAGGACTGAGCCCAGACCAGCAGTCCCCTAGGTGGAAATTTGAATAGAGAAGAAACTGCAGTCTCTCAGCAATGAGAGGACTGGCCCATTTTGAACAGACCCAGCTCACTCTGTAATGTTTTACTGCTCCTTTCAAGAGCAGAAAGAGGCAGTTTGTTGGCTACTTTGGGATGGCAGGTATTGTATAATAATATATTGAGACAGCTGGTGTAGCTATTTCAGTAGGATGACAGAAATTCAAACTGCAGATCCCAGATTCTTACAGAAAGGGAAATGCAGGAAGGGTCCAAAAAGTATAATGGAGCAGACTTATTGAAAGAATTGGATTCATCTTTACTAGCCCCATAGTGTGCTGGGAAGGGTTCTTTAAGTGGCATAAGAAATTCTGCATCTCAAACTGAGCGGCCAGATCATGGGGTATAAAATTGCCCCTTGTATTATGATAATTTTCCAAAGGGCCTGCATCTCCCTCAAATCAATGCGTATGCCAGAGCGCGTGCCTCCATGTCGATGACTGTCTAATAGGCTTAGCAGTACATTCTCCATTAGCATGTGAATGGCCCTTATAGTCACTGGCAAAATGTCATTGTATCACAAATCTACAGAAAGGGAAAAATGGCACTGAATAGACTAGTGCAAATCCAAGCTAACCACTTCTCAGAAAACACCACCCCAGCTCGCAGTCCTGGCCAGTGCCACCTGCTGAGCACAAGGCTCCTGCCTCGTCTACCTGCAGGCAGGGCTGCATTTCACACACCCACAGAGGTCACAACAGACCTTCTCACGGGTCCCACCCCCAGACCTTCCCCATGCACACAACAGAATTCACTGCCCCAAAAATGCCCATTCCCCACCTCCAAGATGGGATAAGGTTCCTCCTATGACAGTCCCTACCCTAGCTGTGCCCCATACATCGCCAAAGCAGATATTGGAGAAGTCCATGTCTTCCGTGATTGTCACACACAATCCCACTGTCCAACTTCATCTTCCAGTACAGGCCTCACCTGCCTGCTCCTTCCTTCCCTTCTTCCTTCCCTCCTTCCTCCCTCCCTCCCCGTGAAAGAGGAATGCTGAAAGGCTTAGGCACATTTCAAAGGTCACCTACATTGTTTAATTCCCTTTTAGATTGATTTGATCATGACCCCCTGGGTGCACCGCTGTAGTCCACAGCTTCCCCGACCTCGGGTAATGGAGTCAGATGTGATTGGACTGCAAACAGTAAGAGGCAGTCTGACACTAGGACATGTTTATGGTACTTACTTACACGTGTACTAGATCGTATTTCTCTCTTTTCAAGGTAATATTTTTGACCAGCTACACTTTTGCCGAGCCTTTTTGCTCTACAAGCCCGGTGAGTACATGACTCGGCAATTTCCATCAAAATAGCAACAGGCATCCAAAAACTCATTAAAAAGGCATTAAAGCTGGTGGCGGCGAGTGAGGGGGGAAGGGAAGAAGAAAGGCAAGAGGCACTGAAGAAAAGCAGGCTCCTCAAGCCGCAGACCGTGCAGCAGCGCCCTTTCGGCCGGGGCGCACAGCCTGCATTCCCTGACCCTCGGCCGACCCCCGGCCCGAGCCGCCAGCCCCGCCTGCCCCTCCGGCTCCTCAGCCGCGCCGCCCTCGCCAGGGTGGTGCCTCCTGTGCTCTGGGATCGCCCGCGGGCCACCGCCGACACGTGTGGGAAAGCGGCGTGTGTCCAACACGCCTGCAAGGAATGCCTGCACTGGCCCTTCCCGGCCGCTCCCCCTGCCCAGGTGCCCGAATGAAGGCGCCGAAGCATCTGCGCAGTCTGGAGGCTGTTTGTTGCGGAAGACACAAAAAACGTCAACAGCGTTAGGGAGGAGCTTTCACATTCAGGAGGCTGTTTGCTCTTTCATCACTTTATCTCGACGTCATGTCAGTACTGCCCTTCCTCGAGGAGGTGGCCTTAAGTGAGTCCCTCAGTATTTATTTATAGGTGCTGAATCAGTTCCCTGGATTTCATTCACTCCCCGTACACTTCAGCGAGCTGACTCAGTGTCCGTAACTGGGAATCCTGCTGCTGCAGATTGTTCTATGAAGCTGACCAGGTCCTAAACACTAGCACCTCAGGGAGCTGGAGCATTGATTCATCCTATCCATGACAAGCAAGAATGGCAACCTAAAAGCTGTTTCAGATCAAAATAGCAGCGGAGGCACACCAATCTGAATGCACAAAAAGAAATGGAATCCGTATCATAACTCCTGTTTAAAAATCACTAAGAATATTGTTGTTATCACCTACATATAGAATCATAGAATCATAGCATGGTTTGGGTTGGAAGGGATTTTACAGATCATCTAGTTCCAACCCCCTGCCATGAACAGAAACAGCTTCCACTTGACCATGTGGCTCAATGCCCCATCCAGCCTGGCCTTGAACTCTGCCATGGATGGGGTATCCACAACTTCCCTGGGCAACCTGTTCCAGTCTCACCACCCTCACAGTAAAGAATTTCTTCTGTATATCTAATCTAAATTTCCTCTCTTCAGTTTGAACCCATTGCTCCTTGTCCTATCACTTTAGTTTCTGGTGAATATCCACCCATATAATTTTGAGTACTCAGGGAGACATCTTCTGAAGAAAATATTTCAATGTTGCTTTAAGAAAAAAATAAAGCTTAGGAAAGAAAAAACACCCTAAAAATGGGAAGTTAATGAATTATCCATGAGCTGTTGCTGAGGAGCAAAGGGTGTCTGGGAGTTTCAACACTTTGTGTCACCTTGTAGACAGACACTATTTTCCAAAGTCAGTTATGTGATGAAGATATTAAGATTAAATGAGCAGTGCAGAACTCAAAAGCAAACCCATAATTATTAATAGATATTTAAATTGGCAGGCAATCGATTTTTAAATTGTCCTTTCACCCTTGTGTGTAATGTGGTTTGCCTCACAGTGATAAATTAGCAGCAGCACTGTGCTGTGACTGTTTCTACTGGAAGGTTCTCATTACCATTCAGGGGTTTTGCTGGCTCATCAGTGAATCGTGGACAGCATTTCGATTGCTGAAGTGTGGCCCAGAAACCAGAGAAAGGATCGGAAACAGAGTCTATAAAAGCCTTTTCTTGAATTCTAAGATTGATTGGGTTCTTGAATAGGACTAAGTTCTTTGGCCTCAGTGTTACTATTTCTTATTTATCCCAGAGGAAGTGTCAGGACACTCACCCCCTCCATCCCTCGCTTTAAATCTTAGCATTCTTGTTAATCTGTCAGGAAAATAAGAACAGTAACATGTAATGGGCTGAAGATGCTTTTTCCCTTAATTGAACAAACCCCTTAATCCCAGCAGCACTGGGCTGAGATCTGAGGATTTGATCCAATTTTCATTATTCGCCAACATCTCCAAGATAATTATACTAGCAGCCTATAAGAAGATCAAGTTAAGCATCTTCTTGGACAAATGATTTTCAGTCACTAGTCAAAATATAAATCTATTTTTTGGTTACTATATGGCATTTGTTTTATCTAGGTTTTGCTTAATCAGAGTTTTAATTAGAACTAGTTGCAATTTTGTCTGTCAAAATAGATATTTTTAAAACAGTAAACTTTCATGGAGCACATTGCTTTGCTGCTATTTCCAGTGGGGTAGGTTCTGTATCTCAAGAGCAGAAACTCCAGTCAGACAGGGTGAAATTAATAAGAAAACTTGGAATTTTGGATCTGAAAATTCATATTTACAGGCATTCTTGTGTAATTTTACAAGACTATGCTTTGATAAAATGAAAATAAATATTTGGTCTTCAAAGACTTCAAAACCCCATGAAGTGGGATTTTGTTCTTCATATTTTTAGTTCTGACAATAGTTCTTGTCTTGGTTCAACATTATTCCACTCTGCTCATTTTGCAAATACCTTGACCACGTTTAGTGTTCCTGAACAGTTTGGACTGTGTGCCTCACACAACACATCACCTTCGAGAGCATGTGGTCTAACAAAACTTGTGACAATCCTTTTGCCACTCCTAGTATTTTCTCTTCTCTTTTTCCAGATTCAGAGTTTGCACAACACCATTATTGTTTTTTACCCATGTTCGGCTTTGTATTGTTACCAGCAAACAAAGCACATGAAATGAACTCATCCTAGACTTTAAGAAAAAATGTTAGATTAAAATTCAGTGTATCTCAGATGGCAAAAAGCTTTCTCAAAGTCAAAATTGCCTTGCAGTTAGTATAATATCAAATAAATGAAAAAAGGGAAGGTACTAACTACTTTTCATGTTCACAAAGAATTCTTCAGTTGATAATGGGCTTAAATTTCATCAGGGAAAATTTTAATTAGGCTTCAGGAAAAATAGATTTAATCATGTGTTTAGTTGAACACTAGAAGAGGAGGGCCATGGGTGGTCCATGATTTGAATATTTTACAATGTGATTAGACAAGCCTCTGTCAGGAATGGTTTGAGTAAATCCAATGCTGCTGTCAGGCTGAAGGATGGATTTGATTGTCTTTCAAAATCCCTCTTTTTTGTCTTTGCCTCATTTCAGTTGAAGCTGCCCACTGTTCATATTTATGTAACCTTTGACATGGACAGGTGTCCATGAAGGGTGTTTTGCCCTCAGTTCTTACATAGTTTCCTGATATTGAGCATGAGCTTTTTCATTCTAGAGCAGCACAAGCCAAGTATAAGCTGATATTCTCAAAGTAACATGACCCAAGGAAGGCAAGCAAATGCCTGCCCCAGCTCACTCTCTACTATTTAGTACTGTATATTCTGCCCACAGATACTGTCTGGTGGTTTGAGGTTCACAAGAACATGGGCTGTTGTGGATATCTGGAATAAAGGAATTTCTCAGCAAGCTAACCAAGGCAAGAAAGTATTTTGTCCTTTGATATCACCTAACAACCTAAAGATTCAGCCAACACTTCAGGGATTGGCATGATAATGCCTTTGATGTAAGGTGGAGGTAATTTATTGATCAAATCTTCTACACGTTCCTCTTCATTTACCAGCATTTTTCTAGTATTGTCCAAGTTTATTCAGCAGAAAATTTCCTGAAGCCATATCATCATTTCATCAATAATAGTACTTGCAGCAGATGAGTGCCAGTGGCATGTTGTGAAATCTGTCTGAACCCTCCGTGCACCTTTTTCATTTACACTGGACTCAAAGAATTACTGAAAGGTGAATTACTTTGGGAGGATACCTCTACAGCCTGCAAATAATAGAAAAAGGAAAGAAGCAGTATTAACCAAGGAGAACAGCTGTGAGTACTGTAAGATGAAGCTGTCAGATCATCTTCCTTCTGTTCACTGTTGTAATACCAGACATTGCAAAGGCCCTTGAGATGTGCAGCTATACAGGAACAGAGATCTTACCCACGTCTGCAGTAGACATTGTAACATCCATATGCAGCACAGTGGTTACATCACATGCAGTTGGAGCTTGGAGTTTACTTAGCTGTTTATTCAAAATGAGGATTATGGACCTATGAACTGAGCTGAAAGCACTTCAGGGTCAAGTTTGTAGGAGATTTTAAGAGTCAAGTATTGTTTTGTTTGGGACTACTTCACTGTCAGTAGAGTAGACAGAAAAGTTCCCTTAAAGAAGCCTCTGTTTGTAGGGGGTCCTCCAGAAGGTGTTGATGGAGGGGTTGTGGCACTCTGCTCTCAACCCTTGTTCTGATCTCATATAGAAGCAATTCTGACAGTAAATGGATATTGCTAACTATTGTTAACTTGAGCTGAGAAGCCAAAGGCAGCTGTAAGCAGTGCTGCCGCACGCCTTCCGTGTCTGCATCTCCAACAACAGATGAGTTTCGGCAGCACTAGCAGGATCAGCCTTGGACCTTTGCACTTTTTCAGTCACTGATCTTAATCACTGATCACTGCAAGCGGAGAAGCAATTAACTATGAAAAAGATTATTTGAGGCCTTAGTCCTGTATGATACTGAACATGCCTATACATTGTTATGCTTCAGCTGGTAGCAAGTCGGGGCCGTTGAGGTCACTCAGCATCTTGCAGGATGAAACCATGGAATGAAACAACAACACTTCTAATCAGTAATGGAGACAGAAGAAGTGGATTTATTATGAGTACTGATTGAACAACCAGATTAGGTGTAATTGAGGACAACATCTGAGAGACAAGGAAACTTTCATTACTTTGGTGACTGTTTCTCTAGCACACATTTTGTTTACAGTTTCCTACTAGAAAAAAAATTATCTATTGGTTCTTGGTATCAGTTTCTAGTGGACCACAGACTGCTCTGATAACTGCAGTTGCAATGAGGATGCGACAAATCCACTTGTTTGAGATACACTGAGTGCCAAATACTAGCGTTTCTCCCTGGCTCACAGGTATGGATGTGTGTCAGCGCAAGGCAGGAGCTTGGGAGCAGTTGCAGTAACTTCAGTGGGAGTGGGAGAGATGACAGGTGACAGCTCAGAGAAGAACAGAGAAGCAACACCACAAGTGTCATGATTTTAGTCTTAAAATACTTCTTCCTTTACAATTTAACAGCATTTACAGAAATATATTTGAGTTAGACTTTTAGGGTTCCTTTCCTCAAAAGTTTTCTACACTTATTTTTATTATTCTCTGATAGCTGTATTGGAGTCACCTTTGTAAAAACTACTTGTGATGTCCAGAGGAGATAATTAAAATTGCAGCTGGGAATTAACAGCAGGAGTAATAAACTCTTGAAACCAGTCTTCACAATTTTCATGTGAATAGCTTGACAGTAATATATCACGAAAATAAAAATCAGGAAATAGAAAGAAGATGATGTAAAACATAGGAGTAAAGCAAATCACTCCTAATAGCAGGAATAGAATTGGTGGGCAAATCCAAGTAGAGTGATACCAAGAAATTCTCCTGGACTTAGTTCTTCACTTTGTTGTAGACAATGAAGTAGTCATCACAAAAAGGACTATCATGCATTCTAGAAAAGAAGACGGCAATGCAAGCTGTTGACTTTGGTGACTCCTTTTTTTTTGTAAAATTATCCAGAAGAGATAAGAAAGAATTGTATGAGAATGAGAATTTGAAGTAAAAGAGATGTTGGACATATTCCATAGTGTCAGGTGCCATTCCACTGTCATGATGGGAGTAACCAATTTATTTATTGATTATGGAGGTGCCTTCTGAATGTATACTTCAGTAGAAAGTTCTGAATACTAAAATGACAAAGCTACCCCTCAGTCCCTTAATGCGATCACACTATCAGGTGTCTGTCTCCACAACTGTGTAAATTCAGAGAGTGGCTCCTTTCAGCCTCTGAGGTATCGCTCCACATTAAAACTTTGAAAGTTCCAACCATATCTCACCTGGCTCTTCTCTGATAGTGGCCAGCAGCAACTATAGGGGAGACTACAAGAACATGTAGTATTTTCCCCACATCACTTATACTATCTAATAAAAACACTTGGCCTTCACCCACAAATTGTGAGTACAGCGTATGGGCATTGCTATGAGATAGAGTGGCTGTGATGATGCTCTGAAATTACCAGACTGAATCCTTTAAACCCATTTTCTATGTAAGACAATAGGACAGCCTGTCAATACAAATTTGGGCTGACTATGGCAACTTATGAAAGGGTTTGCTGTTATTCAAGTTTGGGGTTTTTTTAACAAATAGAGTAGTATATCAGTATATTTAGATGCACAGAAAGGAAAACCACGAAGCTGTAAGGCAGAAATGGATTTATTTATAAGTTATGAAATCTGAAGTTATCTTTAAATACAAATAACATTAGAAACAAACACAAAGCTTGTACAAAGGTAACAGGTGAATGATTAAGTGAACAAGGTCATGCTGGAATCATGTGAATAGAACTCGTGATTTTCTGTGATCATTCACTTACATTTAAAGTAAAACTAGGCCCTTACCCCTGCAATTTACAATGCACAGGGAGTCTGGAACACTTGCCCAAATTGACAATCCATTATTTATTGTGAATCATATAGGCTTAGTATGACAAATATATGTCCACATAAAACAGGATAAAATATCATTTGCTAATATTTTTTTTCATTCAGCTGGCTTTTCCAGTGCTCCTGTGAGGATACCAGGATGTTTAAGCAATCTGTGTGCCATATGTGAAAATATCTGAGTCTTGAATATGCTGAATTTCATTCCAAAGATCTATTCTCCAGGGACTTTGAGCTCAGCATGGGTAAAGAGGTAATCATGAAGATCAGAAGACTTTCCCTTAATTCCTGATTGATTTAGATGCTTTAATATAATATTGTTAATTTTCTTCAGGTCTTCTATGTTCTTCTTTTCAGATAGTAGTCTGCTTGATATTTGGTCCATCTCATTTCTGGTTTGAACTTGAAAAGGAAAATGTACCACATTAAATTGGCAACATTTAACTCAAGAGCATCACTACCCTCACTTGCAATCCTGTGAGACTTTGTAAGGAATTATGATGACTAAAAATATTAAGGAAAACAACTGCAGAAGTTAATGATAAGAAGTTATACATTTGGTGGGTTTACCTGGATTTTTTTTTCAGTTTAGTAATTATTATTATTTAAATAATTAAAGAATTAAAATTATTTAAATAATTAAAAGTAATTAAATTTATTAGCAGAGTAATAAAATCAAATATGGCTTAGATAATTTTTGCAGTTTTCAGGAGTTAATCTATTCCATTAGTGTCCCCAAGGAAATGTTTTATTTAGGGGCTTCAAGATCCAATTTATGGTCAGTATGTGCATGTATTTTTCTAAAAGTACAATTTCTACACTAATTGTAGTACAGCAGTAAAACATCCCACAGCAGACTACAGCCACATCACTGGATTCTTTAATCATTTAAATTAAAGGAAAATTCTTGCAAATACTGCCGTTTTGAGGCCAGCCTCCTCTGGCTCACTAGTATGCACTTTTGGAGCCATTCTTATTTTGCCCTTCTGAAGTTAAAAAATTTACCCATGGGTTTTGAAGCTTAAATATAATAGTGCCAATTCGAAATGAATCTGTGCATGTGGTTTGCAAACATCTCAGATTATATAACATAACACACACACACACGCCCCCACACATCTGTATCTATGTATATCTCTAAATATGTCTATCATATCTATATAGCTATAGCTATCTATATCTATCTATCTAATAGAATATTGGAACATAAACTGAAACACCACTGGAAATCACTTTCAAAAACCACAAGTCTCCGCCAACCTGAGCCCAAGCAAACTGCTTTAATTCTTATAAGAAGGCTTTTCACTTTAGTTTTTTTTCCACTAGAGCAACACAATACTAATTTTTCTATACCAAGGCTCTACATTTTGCAGCGCCTTGTTAAATAAATCTGAAATTCAAGGATGAGGTATCTCGATTAGGATTTTACAATCATGTCACTTAACATGAACTTTGTGTTCTTTACTTGTCTGATATTTCTTTCTTTCAGTGCCTGTAAGAAAATTTAGTCAAGGGTTAGAATTTCCTGGTCAAAAAGGAAAATTAGGATTTTCACTATGTTCCAGCAAATTTCCTACTATAGGATATAAAACATCTTGATTTCACACGGGTTCCAATTCTTTCAAAATAGACTTGTAAATTGAAATAATGCACCTCATATTCTGTTCAATATTATTAGCTCAGAAAACCTCAAGATGACAAGGGTTCCATTAACCAGCCATGTGTTTAGCTAAACCTGCCTGATCAGTCCTAAAAAACTGGTACAGTAATCATGTCTACAGTCTTGATGCTACATGCAAATCTTGATATATGTTATCTAATTTTTTTTCTTATGCTTGAGATTTTCTTACTTGCAAACCAGTTTCCAGTCAGTACTTTAATGACAACTCTCAGGTCTTTCTTCAGGTAGCCTGATTTAAGTGTTAGCCTGGTTGTAATTCCAGTTTCAGTGGAATGATCCCAATACGGAGTTTTATCTGGAAAGGAATGGAAGGCATATTGCCAAAGTATCTATCTCACTGCCATACCATTATCTTTAAATTTAATTTCATTTCCAGTCAGCATTTTTAGCAACACAGTATAACACTGCTGAGATAAATTCTTCACAGCTGTTCGTGCTCACAAATCCTTAGCACTAAGAATAAAATTGTGCCTTTTGACCCTGAGAGGGTGTTGTTTGCCTGTGCGTCTGCCCCCAGGACCAGGACCCAGTGCGCAGAACCAGCCAAAGCCTTTGACCATGCAAATAGAGCAGTAGCATGTTATAAGGTAGCATGACACATTTCAGCAATTTTTCCAGTTGGCCCTACATTTTTAAGAACCTCTTAGTTTACTTACATATTAAGAATATTACAAATGAGACAAGTGCCAAACTGACGATCAAAGTAAAAATAAAGGTGACGAAGAACAAATACTGGTTTCTTGAGTTGCTCCCTGCCATGCTTTCTCCAGTACCAGCAGTGTTCTCTTCCTCATCTGTTAAAAGATGATAAATCATTTGGTGATAACGTTTGTTAAGGCTGGTTAGGATAAGCAAGACAAAATGCTTCTGCCTTCATGAAATGATGCAGAATACATTGTATATTTGGCCAACAGATTTTATTTCCTGTGATATTGCATGACAAGTGAAGAAATCAACTTTATGAACTCAGCTTGAATTTGGAAGTATAAAAAAATAATACATCTATTATAGCTGTTAGAACACATTCAACAAAAATGTTTCTGTTGTTGAAATACAGTGTTTTGTTGAAGTTGACCTGTTTTACAGTTCAGAGTTTTACAGCTTTTTTACATGTACAAAGGTTGCAATGAAGTTTTCATCAGGTAGCTTTGTGAGGGCTTGAATTCACCTAATCTTTTCAAAAGGGAAGAAAGAAAAATTTGTATTGAAAATTAAGGTACAGATTCATGGTACACATTCATCCTCTAGATATGCTTCTTTTTCTATTTAATGAGAAGTATCCCTGGGATTATTAATTTCCCAAAGTAAACACCTCAGTTAAGATCCTGATGTTGGATAGAATGAATGTAAATCTTGACTGTTTCAGCTTAAAACAAATGTTACAATATTCTTCTTCATCTCTAGGATTTGTTGGTTTCATTCCAGTAAAAAAAGAGGTACCTATCCTCCCAGCTGTCAAGAATGGAACAGACTCTCATATGGACTACAGACCTTGTCCTTTAAGCACAGGAAGAATGAGGGGGAAAAGGAAAGGCACTTGCAATGCTGACCTTGAATCAGCTGAACAAGCCAGTTTATTGCTTTTTAAAGAATATGTTGCATATATAGGGAAAGTCAGTAGTTTATCTCATAGAAACAGTTGTAATCAATGTGAGGTAGCAATAAGCCCCAAAGATAACAAGTCAAGTGAACACCATGAGGAAACTCATGTGAATGTAAAAAAATTATACTTGAGTCAGATTTGCTTAATCTTAAGTTTGTATGCTACTGTAATAATTTACAAAGGTTTGGGTTTATTTTCTGTTTTGGAGGGAGGATGAAGCTAATGTAATTTCATTTTGGTATCAGTCTCATACATACTAAAATTATATGCAAATTACTGTAATTTTTCCTTCTGTAATTGCTGTCTTGCCATTCTGAAAGGGAGAGTAGCATGTGCATCTGTGAAAAATGTATTTCTAGCTTGTGTTCTTGTTTTAGCTGGTGGAAATCTCTGAGGTCTTTGTAGCTGAGCCTATAATGATAAAGCTGAGGAAAGGCTGCATATGCCACTGCAACACTTTAATATTGACCCTACCTGGGGCTGAGCAATTCACTGAGCTGGTAGATCTCTGGGAATATCTCTGTTTTTCTTTATTTTATGTTTAACACATTCCTGACCATGAGTAAGCTATAATATTTTCATATTTGTGCTTTGGGGTTCTATCGTTATTCCCTTAACATTCTTAACAAATGCACCATATACTAAGTGTCTGCACCAATATTGCTTTCTAATCAGAATAATAGGGATGGGCAGGCCTGCTACCGCTGCCTGCCAAGCATCCTAAGCTATCAAGAGCAGTCTCAAACGTGGTCTGAGCTCACTCTGCATGATGAATGTTTCTTACTCTTTCATCAGGCTGAACATGCTAGACTGTAGTGTTGTGAGGAACTGGTGAACACACATTCTTGTCAAACTGCAAACAGTGAGAACATTTTCTCATCTAAAATGTAAAGAAATCACTGCATGGCTCCTACTGAAGCAACTAAAAGGTATATACATATTTAATAGCTTTTGACATGTCTCTGATTTTCTGGCAATAGAACCAGAGTTTTATGCTGCTGAGTAAGGCAGCTGATGGGATGAGGTATCTGCAGACTCTCTAAGCTTAAAAACTACATTAAAAGAATAATCCTAGAAGGAACCAAAGCACTTTACAAACTTGTGAATAAAATACTTATTAAGCTACCATTATTTACTGCTGAAATGTAGGGAGGAGCATGCATGATTATTCCAGAAAACTACGTATGTTTCCACCAAATCTTGTATATTTACCTGAAAAGTAAACAATTCTGTCCAATAAAAATTGCAAAATAAAGCAAAGCAGTCACACTGAAAGGAGTTTCTTTGACATTAAAATCGATGTATGCTATTGTCTCATTTTCTACATACAGAAGTGACAATATCCAGATAATCTGCATATGAGAATTTAGTACCCTATGTCTAACATTTGTGTTAAATGCAGAAACCAGCACCACTCTAGTTAGTTGCATTAAGAAAAACTGGAGGACTTGGAAACAGAAGTAATGAGAAAACATTTAAGACCCATAATTACAAGCATGATTAAGTTATGGCCATTTGAAACACATTTCAACGTAGCTGTTGATCTATAAATTTCTTCACTCAAATTTGCTATTACAATAAGGGAAATAAAACCAGATTAAAATATTGTTATGTGGAGTACTGCTGAAGAGCTCCAGGTTTTTTATTTTCAGGTCACGAAGAACTGAAATATATTGTAGCTATCACTGGGTAAAAATATTCTTGCTGTGAGAAATCAAAGGGAAAAAAGCCTTATCAAACCAGTAAAAGTGTGGGAGCCATATCTGACACTGTAAGTAAAGAAAGTCTGGAAAGTAAAATGTTTAAAAGTTTCATGGGATATTTCAAGTGACTGGTTTGAGTTCTTAGGAGTTGTGTCTTAAAAGAATGAATAGAAATTTTGAGGTGCTTCCAGTGCCACATAAGAATTTTAGTGCTTGGGAAGTTGTGATGCTATTTATGTAGTTGGTGTATATTGGGCGTTACTAGAGACGTTATCCTGCAAGTGATCACCTCATAAATATTGACTGAAATGGAAGATAAGTTCATGTTTGACAGTAAATCCCTAGCTAAATGCAAGGATTTTCAAGAACCTAAAACTGAAATACCCAGCAGGGGTAGGTAAATCATTGTCTGGTCTAAATCACGCCATTTTCAATCTCTTTCTTTTGTTTTTCAGTACAGAGCTTGGCATACATATTGGCCTATTAGGCTGTTGATATTAGTGATGCACAACATGGATTGTATGTATAGAAATCCACAGATCACCTACCATACATACCTAGTGAATGCTGGGATTCATCTGGACAAATATTTAGCTTGTTTAGATTGTTTAGGGAATCAACTACATAAAGTTTTCCTTCTTCATGAGTATCAGGCAGGTTAACTTCCAAGGAAGGCCTCTCCATTGTATCTAAAAGAAATAATAACTTAAAAGGCTAATTAACACATGGATATGGGAAATAACTTTTAACAGTTGGTATCCTGTTCTAAGGAAATACTGAGCAGCCTAAGCAGTCCTTAAAATAAAGGGACTTGAAGGACCAGCACACTTACTAGATTGTGAAGGCAGGGATAACTCAGGATATAGCACTTGTCTATTCTTGAAGATCTTTGATGATTAAAACATTTCATTTCTGTATTGTTTGTGCATGTATGTATGTGTATGGAGAATGAGAGAAAGAGAAAAATCAATTTGACTGGCTGAAGCATTGATTTGAATGGTATGTATTTAGTATATTACCCTTTGATTTGGTGAGTACCTGGTAAGAGGTGGTGTGAGATCCTGACCACAGTGAAAGCCAAACCTTCACTACCACTGCCAGAAAGGATGTCACTCAGGTCCTCTTCTTTCAGCATCAAATAATTCAGATACAAGACAGAGAAAGCAGGTATGAATGTAGGAGATAAGCAGCAAAAATGTGTCTGTCTATGCACCTTAGAATATTACTGTGAAGTCATTATTTGTGGTAAATGGAACAAAAAATGTAGTTTTCTGAAGTGGTTCTACTCCACACAGTTTTGGACAAATCAAAAAAGCCTTTTCTTCAGACTAATATCCCTTGCTTCAAAAAAGGCACTGGATGAGGCCCAATCAGTAAAAACAGTTTCTCTGTAGTCTGGGTACATGAACTCAGTGAATGATTCTTAATATAAATACAGTTTTGAAGGAAGATTATCTATAGAAAAGAAGCAATACCTAAGGAGGCTGCTTATATGTATTGCACGTTTTTCCTTGTCAGTCTTTTGCTTTTCTTGATACTATACTCTGATTCCAAAAACATCTTCTAGAAACAAACACTTCTAGCCATAAGGAAATGCAGACACTCTAAGTAGGCACATTTGTCTACACTTGTCAGTGGAAACTCCCTCTGTAATTATTGAAGAAAAATACATTTCTCCAGGTAATATCTCTCTTATTCTAAAAGGTATGCCTTTTTCACCTTAGAATCACAGCCTAAATGTACCTTTCTCTTGCTAGTGAATGTAAGGATGGAGCTCAGACAGATTAGTTCAAATTGGGAGTGGAATGCATCTTACCCATTTAGTATTTTATAAAGCTCCCAAGTTCAATTTTACCTGCCAACATAAATTAGTACTTCATGGGATGCAAACCTCCCTTGATGACGCATGTTAAGCACCTAAGGGTGATTTCTGAATCCTAGATGGGTTGTGCTGTCCTCTTGACGTGCTTCTGAGCCTTCTCTTCCTCTCCAAGGAATGGAGAACACAGTGTGACCAGATTCCTAATATAACATTTAAATTAAAAACATAAAATTTGAGGAATATAGCCCTGACTGCAGAAAATACTCCTTTCCTCATCAAATCAAATGCAGAAGATTGTTGCAATTCCCTCAAATCTGAGCACACAGCAAAGCAGACGTTCAGTGAGCCTCAGTAAGTCTGAAGACTAAGCACTGAAATCAATCCTGACAATGGGGCTTGTTCTGCTAGTAGAGATTGACAGGACTATATGGATACTTTCATATTTCAACAGCACATAATAAAAGATCAGAGCTTATTTTTTTCTCTGTTCAGAACTGCTGCCTCAAAGTACAAAGAAAAGCTAGAAAAGCTGGGATGGTAGGGGTTAGCCTTACCCAGTGTATGAGTTTTAGGTGTGCAGCAGTGACTTCGGGATAGATGGCTGTGCCCACTGGCAGCACAGTCTGTGAGCCACATCCCCACCAGTGCTGGCTCTGCTGTCTCCCCACATGCACATCCGCAGCCAACCACAATCATTATGGAGCCCTGCATTTGACGGTGTGCTAAAAGTTACCACTTCGTGCACAAAGGCTTTTGGTTATTTTTAGATTCTGAAGAGCAGTCGTTTCTCTTGGGTATTTTGATTAATACCTCCCTGCAGCCTCATGGAAGACTCTTCCTAACAACCTGAGCTGTAATAAATGTGAGTACCTTTGATTCATTAGTATATTATGAATTATATGTTTCTGCATTTACTAATTATTTAATTATTTGCACATGTAAATACAGTGATTACCATTATTAATTCAAAGAAGTTTGTATTACATTTTTTTTATTCCACTGGCATGCCAAAGGAAAAAGGATACAAACATCAGTGTCACTGGACAAAAGTATTGATTATTTTCCCAACAAACCAATCTAAACATTGGGAGTTTTGGATTCACTTTATTTTGTACTTTAACCTTGCCTACAGACCTTTTTCCCCAACGCAACTTTTATACTTCTGCTTAAAGTTGTTGTGGTAAAATAAAAACTTAGAATGAGAACACACTGAAAATTCTTCAAAGAAAGAAAAGGAAATAAAATCTAGAACGTTAAAAAACAGGAGAATGAAATTATTACTTACAACATAATTATATTCAGGTAATGTGCCAGTTTGGAAGAAATCAGCCAGTGAAAATCATGTGAAGAAAACTTGTTCTGCAGTTCCTCTCTCTACTTTTAGTCTCATAGGGACTATGAGTCAAGTCTGGCAGTACCCATACAGATAGCTATGAAACAGACTGCCCCTTTCAGTCTATATTTAGAGTTCAACTTGGCTAAGTACACTGATTTCACAATATTGATCTGCTAAAAAAGAAATCAGCACATACACAGCTCTTTTTTATTATACTGGAATCATGATAATATCCTGTCATGGAGAATGAGGGTTGTTACTGATGATCAGTATTTCACTTTGGTTAGTGCCAAACCTTTTAGGTTTAGTGCTTGTCCAAAATGCATTTGCTATGCAGAAGAGTCATATCTACAACACTGTAGGTATGAGTAACCACTTTGCTATGCAGAAGAGTCATAGCTACAGTATTGCAGCCATGAGTATTTTAAAGTCATAGACAAGAAAAACCAGGGTCCTTCCCCGCTTCTCCCATACACTTTACGAATTCAAGTTGGGACGCTATTATGGAGTGGACTAATTTGTCTGGCATCCTTACTTGTTCAAAGATTAAATTCTGATGAACTGGTGGTAAGTAGTGTAGTTGCTCCTTTGCTGACAGCTCTTTTGATCACTTTTTTCCTTGCTGGCATTGCAGAAGGCAATGTTACAGCACATTGTATTGACAGGCACCTGACACACAGTGGGACTGCCATGCAAAACAACAAAATCATTTCTGAAGCTCTCCTGTCTAAAATTCTGAATCCCTTAAAACTGCCAATAAACATTTCTCTTTCAGGAAACAACACAGAATAAATCAACTGACTTGTATTTCCCACCCCAAGCTGGTAAGTCCTGCTGCCCAGAATCACTCCCTTTCTGTAGGGGTCTCCCAGCAGTACTCCCTCCAAATAAGGATGTGCAAGCCAGGAAAAAAAAAAAGCACAAACAATATGACTTCCATGCCCCAAAAGAATCCTGCCACCAACATAATTTTAAAACAAGGACCCAGGTCTCTCCAGTTCTAAGCTTGAAAATGTTTGCAAACCCAGGGGATGCCTGCAGGGCTGCAGAACACCTCACCTCTGCAACAGCCCTGGAGGCTATGCAGGTCACTGTGGGTGCCTGCTACAGTGGAACAGGCAACTGTCTGCTTGGCCCCCTGCCAGGAGGTGCTGTAGAAACCACTGGACAGGAAGCTAGCAAAAGTGCCCTGGCAAAGGACACCAAAGGTGACTATGGCAGCCATGAAGGAACTGTTTAGTTCAAAGGGAACTATCTTGGGCCAGACCAGTACAGGCACACAGCTTCACCTCGCTAAAGGACCAGCAGCTTTTTCTCTGCTTGTACAAGACTAATGACACACGTTCATCATCACAGATTTCAGCTGAAGGCCTTTGTGTAGTCCAAGTGATCAGTTTTGTAAGCCAAACAAGTTGTTATACAGAGATTTACTTCAGGGGAAAAAAAAGATGGTAACTTAGAAGGTATGATTCCTTAATATGTACGGACTTTCTGGAACAGGTTCTGCTGTAACCAGAAACTGGGGGGGGGGGGGGGGGGACGATAGACAGGGAGGAAACTATCCCAAAAAAAAACCACTCCACCCCAAACCAAACTTTCCCTTATCAGAGCCAACAGCAGTTTTCAGTGGGCGGTGTTTTGTTTTTGATGCAATGTTTACTTCATCTGGTGATACACATTTTAAGAATGTTTATTCTAATAAGCACTTCTATAGATCTTCACATGCTGAAGCTCCAGCTATCTAGGTTCGTGTCTTTATTACATAACCCCTCTCCCCACTCCCACCACTATTCCTAAGACAGTTCTTAGTTACTGGCACATTTCAGTCCCATAGAGCCAGAAACTGAATTTAGAAGAGTAATGTTCAACATGACGAACACAGGGAAGCTGGAATGGTTCCTATAAGATAGAGGACAATGTGTTTTGGAGCACCAAAACTAGAAAACATTTGACTATTAGAGAAGCAACGGCAAATCAAGAAGAGACTGTTGTGCAGACCACATGCAAGTATGAGACACCTTTGAAACACAGCAAGGTAGACTTGCATGTACTATAGCACTGAGACTAGTAACCCAAGCACATATCTAAACCAGCAAATAAACAAACAAATCCTGTTCAGCCTTTAGGTTTTGCCAGTATTACTGCTTTCCATTCATGGAATAATTACTTTTACACAGAGCAGGCAGTGAGAAACAACTTTATTCCAAAAATTAAATCTTCAATTTCAGAACACAAGAATCTTGCTTTTATTTTACACGGAGGCAAGTATTTGTCATTCATTATTTGACTGTCAGTGGAAGTTACTGAACTTCATAGTCCCTGTCAGGATAAAGTCATACTACATAGGAATTTCTCTGTCCATCTACCACTGGAGAGTTTAAAAAAGTTACTAAAATAATTTCACACAAACACAGTCATCTTTTCATATTAGCACATTCTTACCAAAACACTTAGTCAATGAATTACTTTACCTCTGCATAAAGAAGCCAATCTGACACAGCATTTGACTACAGTTATCCACCCCATTTAATATACCAGTTAAAACATAATCAATCTTTGGAGCAAGCGGAGGGGCTAATATGAGTATTACAATGTATCCCTGCACTAAATATTACATCAATCTATATACAGTGTATATGCAACTAAGCAACAATATGCATTGTATTTACAGACTATGCAACAAACCTGTGAACAACTGCAAATTATGACTAGAGAAGTTAAAAAACTCATTTACATGTTACAAATTTATTTGAATTATGAAAATTGAACCTCATTAAAAAGGGAACCTAAAAAAATTCCCCCACGTCTGCTCTTTTATCACGACATTTACTTCTAGCCTTTGTCCGAGCCTTGAATGCTGCAGAGTTGTACAAGTGCTACAAAAAAAAAATTATATATTGTCATAAGGTTTATGCTCTTCAGAGATTTTTCATGTTACAAAACAAATGAATATCTTTTTATTAATCTTTGACGTAAACTGGTAGGCCTTCTGAAATTTACAGTATGCTATCTTTGCACCAAAGGCTGATTTCATTTTAATATATATATGAACAGATAGATATATTTAAAAGAAACCTGGCCTGTATAAAAAAGGCTGAACTATGAACAGTTCTGGAAGCTGATCAGTCTTCATCAGAAGAAACCATGTAAGTTCCATTTACCCCTAGATTAAACCTGGTAGCAGCATTCCCCAAATTACATGCAGGATGAATGCATTCACAACCAACAGAACAAGGTCAACCTCCTAATGCCCATTTCACACTGCAGAGTTTGGTATACTGGCTTTATAAAGACTCGATTTCCATGGCTTCCTGTAGGTCCCTCCCCAAAAACATGTATCTCTCAAAAGAGACCAAGTTTCACATATGTGGAACATGAATCTGGTACCTATCAGCAGCCGCAACAACTTTCAGACTCCTCGGAAAAAAACACTGTAGCAGACACATGCCCAGTGGAAAATGTAAGAGCTCACAGATGCATACAAGTAAGGTTGGGCTTCATTCATAACAATATGAGGCACTCTTAGAACTACAGTGACAATGACAGCTTCTGAAGTGCAGGAGAAATTAGTGTATGAAGTAAAGAAAATTCATTAAGGTGCAATAACCTACCCTTTCAAAACGGGATATCTTCATTGTTTTAAGAGTAGCAGCATCCAGCATTACTGGTGGACCAAGCTCAAACACGTTTCGAAGAAAGTCATTTGACTAAACAAGAAACACATCAAATGATCAGTTTCCCCTCTAATTATTAAGTCTCTCAAGTTGACCACTGTTACATATCAAGTATTCCAGTAAGAAATACTAAGACTTGTGTCAAATCACTATCTTTTGCAATTAAGAACACTTCCTCCTTTAGCCAGAATTAGGCTAAAAGCAAAAATTGCTCCCTTGAGAAGACAGACAGCTCCTTCTGCCTCCTTTGATATTTTTGTCCCAGCAAATGAGACCCTGTTCTGTTCAACGCAAGATCAGGGAGCTGAACACAGACCTGTATGGTTTCACAACACACCAGTTTTAAAATATTTGTTTGTGAAAGTAGTACTTGAAAAAACTGAAAAACCTGCTATATGCCTGAGCTCCTTCAGGCACACAGAAATTCAATTAACACCAGACTGAAGATTTTAACCCCATGATTATCACAGCAATTTGCAAACATATATTCCTGAACTATAACTCCTGCTTCTGCTACCTATGCAGACAGATGACTAGTAAACAAGCAGTTCCCAGAACAGAGGTAAGGACTTATGCTTTCTCTTCTGGAATGCTGTCACCATTGGGCTGTAAGTTGTGTTCATTATTTTTGACTAAAACCTTGCCTCCCTTTTTACAGGCTTGCACAGGAAGGGTGGAGGCATGCAACTTTACTACACCACTTTGCTGAAAGAGTGCATAAGGATTCAGGAAAAACTCTGAAGCTAGAAAGATACTCAGCTTAAATTTCTTACTTCTTGGAGAAGTCGATTAGTAAGCCAGCACACTCAGGCTACAACTCAGAAGCAGCTTAAAGCCCAGACCATTGTAGCTCACTCTAGTTAATTTAAGTGCTGTCCTTTAACGCTTCAAATGCAAAGCTCATCATTTCACTAAGTTCTCTTACGGATTTTGTAATTCAGACTGAATTACACCAAAGAAGCCAGACATGGAGCAACAGTCTGAGCAAGTGTCAAAGAGCAGCTCACCTGCAAATGATATTGCATCCCCGACCCCAGAATCTCCTTGAATGTCTCATAAGTTTGTTTTTTAACCCAGCAGTCAATATACATGCGCTCAGGTCCAAACTTCACCATCTCTGTAGGAAAGTCACGCTCCTATCCAAAAAATCAAAGGAAACAACATGTATCATTTTAATTTAAAGTCTTTTGTACTAGGAATTTTATATATCTCAGTGAACTTTATTTTCACTGATAAATTTGGCACACCAAAACCTTCCAAATAATATAGTATTAATATACTAAAGACTATATTTGTTCATAAAGCAGATGCACACCTACAGTCAAATCTCATGTAGAACTTGAAGCTGATATTCTTCATGATTAGAAAGCTTTTTAAAAAACAAATGCTTAACTTTCATCTTCAAAATTACTTGAAGAATTGGACTTATCTCTAGAAAAACCAGTTCTGAGTGCAGAAGTCACCTTTAAGTCACCTGTAAGCCTCATTTAGTCTGTACCTTACAAGTATGAGTAGCTACATTTCAGACGATGGAATGTAACAAGTGCTAATAGGTGACTCAGATCTTCTACAGGCAGAATTGTAAAGGTAACTTCCAATCATGCCACACCTTCTCCTTAGCTTCCAAGATGTTTAACTATTTGAAGTATCAAATAATATTTAGTTGGCCTTACCAACACAGCAATGCAAAAACTAATCATCTGACAAGCAAAAAAAATTAATCCTAGTTTTAGAGGTCTAAGATAACAAATAACCCATTAAAATAAGAGAAGTTTGACATTTGTCTTAGAGGCTTTACTCAGAAGTTATGTCACTAATCAAAGTATTTTTATCATCCTGCTTTGTGTGTTGTTCTCTTCATCTAGAAATGGAAACTCAGAAGATTATGGTACAACACTTTGGACAACTCCCCCCAACACACAAACACTTCAATGGCTCCTGACAAAGGTGTCATTTGGCAAAGCAGATTATTACTAAGTTGCTTTTTGTCTATCATGCAGTTCAGTAAGAGGTTTCACAATAAACCTTTCACAAAAGAATTTAGGGTTTACAGTGCAATGCTTAGCCTTCTGTAAAAAAACCCCACAAACCTCTCAATATGGAAGTTAAGGCTGGAGCATAATAAAGAGCATTTGACTTGCTTTGTTCTACATTCCTAAAAAAAGCCATTCTATTTCACACAAGTGATCAGACTTTAAAAGCTCATTTAAAGCAGTTTTTTCCCATTTCTTTCACTGAAACAGTAATTCTCTTTTATAATAAAATTGTTTTCACTAAATTGTACACTACATATTTTGAAGATCTGGATTGTAACTAAGACAAAGAACCACCTCAACAGCCCGAAGAACGTCTCTGAACACGGATCGCTGCTTTCTTTTGTCCACTTTGGCCCGGTGCTTGTTTCCATCAGTAGCCAAAGCTCTCAGTTTCTCTGTTAGAATGTCCATATCTTCATAAAAGAAATCCTAGGTAAAAAAAGAAAAAACAAAACAATTTTTTTTTCATTTTCTGGCCTTAATCTCTTTCCCTGCAAATAAGAAAATGAAGTATCTTTAAATTTTGGGCATGTAGGTCTCTACAACCTCTTACTTTACTAGAAAAGACAAGACAGCGCTCCTGCATTTCCATTTGCAGCCAGTGCATCCATTTAGGCCAGTAAGAACCGAGTTACAGCACCCAGTTTAGCACGAAGGGCACTAACAAAGTCTATTTTGGTAGTCAGCCATGTGAACCATACAGCTCCATCAATGTGCACATACACCTGCCAATCTGTTCTGCCCCTTAACTCCAAGGGACTCAAACTGTCTAAGAGATCTGCTGAACCACTCCTGTCAACAAGCTGAGGGCACTTTAATGTTAGCACAGAATTCATGCTGCTGGAGGCAGATTGTAAAATACCATTAGACTGACAATATGGAATATTTAGCTATAAGTCTTGTATGGAATGGGAAATTAGAAAACAGGGTTTTTTTAATACTTAAAATGCTCTAAGTAAACCATAACAACTTAGTGTTATTCACTATATTAATTAATATGTGCTTTACATATATAAAGAAATATTTTCTCCACTGCATTTAATAATTCGGCAGATATTACTTGGACTAGTAAGAATGTATGCAAACTTATGTAAAAGTAACTTTTTGTGGTTTGTGGGGTTTTTTAAATCTGAATATTTTGTCATGTCAACTGACTAGAGTGAGCTTACTGCATGCTTTCTGAAAGGAACTGGTCAAAGGCAAAATACAGTAAGTATTTTTAATCTGCACTGATTGTTAAGGATCCAGTGAGAATGTTTGTAATTATTCAATGGGCATTTCCTTAGTGGAACTGAGGAGATTTGTAGTGAATACAGTCTCATTTGTTAACACCTTTTAAGATTTTAATTACTTGCAGACAGCTTGACAAAATAAAGGATCAAGTTGTGGTTTCCATTTACTTTTTTCCTTTTAAAGTTGACTCCTATAGCCAAGAGGCTCAAATCCTGACTTCTTGCATTTACACAAAAGCCTTAGCATATTGCTTCAGATTATGCAAGTGCTAGTGTGTCGTCATTCCTGACTCAAATGGAGTTATCTTTACACTTTAGACAGTGTTCTGGCAAAGCACAGCAGCCTTGATTGAGCTAGGAGCCCTTCAGGCAACTCTCCCAAACTGTGCCATGAGAAGTGGAGGGAAGCTGTTTCCTTCAGGGCTGTTAAGAAAACAGTCTGAAAATTAATAAGGCATACTGAAGAATGCAAAGGCAAGTTTAACTGTGTATGAGCTAATATTGCGCAGTTTGCACCTAACCCAACTCAAAAGCAAACTCCAAGAAATCTCACCAAATGCAATAATACTAGTATCTGAGCAAAATTAGTGCAAATTCTATAAAAATCTCCCCCTCAAAATGACTGCCTAGTCCTAACTGACTAAATAGTCACAAATGCTGTGAAACCATCATGCAATACAAGCTATACTTCTAAAGTTACCTAAGTAATACTACTAACATAACAATACTTAAAGTCAACATGTTTTCCACCTAATGATAGATTTTTGGCTGTGAGAGCAGACTTGTGCAGGTTGTGAATTACTCAAATTTGTCTGCGTAAGCATCTGATGAGTGTTTCCAGATACAGTAAACAATACTGTTTTATCCTGGAATCTCTCTAGAGACTTTTTTTTATTTTAAAAGCTGGTGTTGGATTTAGATTTCAAATCTTGCTTTCCATATTTCTAGTTGCTATTCAGTAGTATTTGATGCATTTTGTTATATTGGTCCTGTTTTGCAATACAGAAATTAAGTGTAAAAAATGATAGCTGGGAATTATTGCTATACCCACCTAGACTGGGGCAGACTCACTAAAAAGAGCATAAACCATGGAATTATTTGCTACTTGTTGAGATCCAGGGTGCTATGCAATACAATTTACATAATTTGTGTTGTTATTGACCCACTGAAAGAAGGTTGAGCTGCTGACATCTACTTACAGCATCTGTTTCACGTGCCAGTTCAAACAGAAGGGCTAGTGTTTCTCCAGCAGCTATTCTCATGTTGAGATCATCACAAGACAGCAGACTTGGAAGTTTATGCAAGTGCCTAAGGAGTAAGCCATATTCCATTAAGATCTAAATTTTGTTCACACTGTTTCATTGAGCACAAACAGTCATTACAAATTCTGCTTTCCAAGCAATATACTCACATTTCAATTTTCTTCTTCACTTCGTTCATTGGACAAATGGTCAACAACAGCGTCCATGCTAAGAGAGCACTGACATGAAGCACAGTATTATGGGTACTTGATACACCATTAGTGTCTCTATCTCGCTGATAGGCCTTTGTGAAGATGTTTTCCAGGCATTCCATAGTAGAGTACAGTTCCTGAAAAAGGGAAAAAATATAAAGGAAGTTGTTTAAGGGTCACATTTTCATCTGTTCAGCTTATTACAGTTAAAATGTATTAATCCTCACCGTAATGTCATCAGTGACAATGAAACAGCAGATCCCTAAGCAGGTTGCACACTAGACATAAAAGAATAAAAAAGTGTCAGTGTTTGACAATAATATTACAGTTGACAAAACCTTCAAACAACTTAGAAATTTTACATCTGGAGTAACAAACTTGAGATTAAGACCTCAGAAGAGACTAGAAGTCTCCAATCCTCTTTAATTCAGCTTCTTTGTAATACTTAGCTCCCAATTCCCATCTACTCTCAGGATATTATCGCACATGGTACTCACAAGCCTTCACTCTTTAATTATTATTATTATCTAATATAGCTTACAAAGCCCCTGAAAAAGCTATACATAGCACTCTTTTCACCCAATGATTTTAAATCTCACTAGGATTTACTAGCAGGACTCATGTTGATGAACAGTAATGAACATATGATATTTATTCACAGCTGTGGGAAACATGTTCTCCTTCTGACCACTATTACAATCAAATGGCATGAAAACTCTGCACTTTAAAAGCCTTTCCTGGAACTCTTCAACTTCTACTGCAGATCTTTTTCCTATGCCCTATATTCTACTCCAATTTTCCCTATTAAGAGTAAGGAATAAACCATTTGAAAGTGTGTTTGCATTAACCACACAGGACTCAAAACTGCATTTAAACAAGACAAACATTAATAGCTTTTGTTTGTTTCTAGAAATAACTGCTGTTGAACTAATACCACCTCCTTTTGCACCTGACAGTATCTATTGTACCATAGATTGACTAGAATATGAGTAGCCAGCCATATAATGACAAAGGGAAGCTGAAGAATATTAGTCAAATCTCTTGGCAAGAGTTTTGGACAGTCATCACTCACTATTTCAAGCATATGATATGCTAATGTATAGATGACTGTGTAAAATTAACTTAAAAATGCTTTAGGTAGTATAACTGTATTGTTTATGTAGTTCTAGATGTGCTGTATTGATTTTACCATAAATAAATGTAAATGTTTAAGTAACATTCCTGTGCTGTTTAAGAAGAAAAATTTCAAGAATAAAATAAAATTAATACATGAAGGATAGATCACTCAGGGGGAAAGTGGGAAAACTTTTCTAGGACCTCAACATCAGCCCTCAGAAATGCAGTAAGGAGACTGCAACACTGAGTTCAGACACTTGACGAAGTACTACATGTAACAGCTCTTTAAGGAAGACTCTAGGTTGAAGACAAGAATCATATTCCACCTTCAGGTGGAACTTTTTAAGCCAGTGAAAACTGCTATGCATCATTCAGAGCATATGTCAACATTATGAATACACACTGGTGTGGTAACCTTTAGTTCTGGATTACACAATAATGAGATGGTCAAAAGCAGCCCTCTGTCCCTGCCTGGCAAATAAACATTTCATACTTACAGCCTGTCTGGCTTGGATACTGGCTGTTCCATCACAGACAATCTTCTTTAGAACTGGACCAAGGGTCTTAAAAATCTCCTCACTTTCAATTCCTGACCCCATCTGCACACACAGAAGACATGCCAGTCCAGCAGCTGCACACTGTTCATCGCTCTTACCTAGGGATTAACACACTGTGATGAGCAATCACCTTTTGCATTGTTTTCTTGCTTTAATTTTCAAAGACAACAGTCTGAAAGCATGTAAGTGGAAATTCAGAAACCAACACATACAAGATAATTTCAGTTAATTTTCTAGGACAGTTAAAGTGCGACACCTAAATTTAAAAAGAGACTTATCTAAATTATTAAGCACTCTGTAAAGTACTAGAAAACAGTCACAACCTTTATGTCTTTTAAACAATGTCTATTTCATAGGGACTGTTGCTTTCTAATAGCATGCATGTTAATTACCTTTCTTTATGCAGCGCTCAATGCTATCAGTTAGAGTCATTCTCCTTTCCATGATGAATTCATATAGTATTTTAGAAGAAAATGCATTTTTCAGACTTTCAAGGGCTGCTTGTCTTGTCTTTGCACTGTTAGGAGACAAGGAAGACCTCCTGAAATCAGCACACATCAGTTAAACCTCACCCTTTGCTTTGTGATAGTTTATATTTGTCTGCACCCAATTAACAGAGTAACCCACAGAAGTATCATGAAGAAATTAAATGCTCTGAATTGTCTTACTCAAGGACAGCAAAATTTTGTTTGGAGATAGAGTTCACAAGTAGTACTGCTAGAAATAACGTCGCTCTACTTCAATATACTGAGAAAAGTCCAACCCATCAAAAAAAAAATCAGTGGAAGGAAAAGGGTCTTTTCAGATCCAAAAGTCCTCCCCAGCATGAAAATCTCAGTAAGCATATGAAAAGCTTTGGTGTGTATTTTCCTTAATAAATCAGAAGAAGCAAGATAACAATGTATGAATATGTTTCTTCAAAGCAGACTATACCTCTTGTCCAATGTAAGATCAATAAATCCCTTCAACTTGTATTCTAAGTCTTCTTGAGTAGCTTCTTCATCAACTTCAGGCCCTAATCCAGAAGAAATAATTTAGTCCTACTGATACACATTTCATTAGCAGACACAGTAGTTCCAACACAATGTTTTTAACACTAATAAGAAAGCAGTTTAACATAGACAACAGCTATGTAATCGTTCAGTATTACAGCAGTGTAAGGTGTTACACCTACTACATCAGACTGCCCCTGAAAATACTTTTATAAAAGCTGGCCTATTGATATATCTGTGCTTTTTCTAGGTCTGCTTCTTATACATGCCAAGAAAGAACGAGGGAGCAAATCAGGCCTTACATAAATTTTCTCAATCTGATGACCTTCAGCCGATCCTGTCAACAACACATTTTCATCCATTCCACCACGTGGAGTACAGTGAGGTGCTCTCATAGCTGATGCAGTGAGTCAAAGCAGCCTATCCTATATAGCATTAATTAAGAATGGCACGTATCCAGAGATGGCTCCCTGCCTCATGCCCCTGTAAACAGGCTTTCAGGTCCCCACCTCCCAACGAAATTATATTAGAGCACTCCAGGTTGCAAAGATGCTACAGGAGACAAAGCACAAATCTAGTTCAAAACAGGCAAATGTGACTCTTCTCATCTTGAACTCTTCTGCAGGTCAATTACCTGAAGAATTACCTGTTTCAATTACCTGAAGAAATCAATGTCTTACAATGCACCTTAAAATTCTTACTGTCTCCATATCAGCACTGTACAATTCTAACAGAAAAGCCCTTCATAGTTTCACAAAGCTCATGAAACCTGCAGTATATTCTTACCAATCAAAAACAATAGCCACTGGATTAACAATCACACAGCATTAATGTAATATTATTATTTTGCTGTTGCTACTTACAGTATACTACTTAAAACTACTAAATCAGCCCAGGTTTTACGTTTTTAAAAAGATGAATGGATATAAATGAAAGAATTTACCATCCTCCGTGAAGCTAGCAGGATCACTGAAGCCACTGCAGTGGCTCATAGTTTCAATTGAAGCATCTTCATCACTAAAAGGCTGCACGTTTCTGGGCTGACCACCTTAAGGAAAGATAAATACACTAGTTTGGTCATTTTTCATACGGAAAAGGAAGATCTGAGCACCAAGAGTAGAATTGAGCCCTCCCAGCAGATTCACTCTCCCAGACCCTAACCACAGAAAGAATATTTCCATCCTCTGCTGGTTCCTTTACTCCCACCTATTTTGAAGACTTAGTTGGCTCTGTTCTGGAAGATCATTTGTGAACAGTGAGGAAGGGCCCACCCAGTATTCATCCAATTCCTACTCTAGATGTTTGCTGAATTCCTACTGTAAATTTAGGATCTTTCTACAATCAACTTCATGTTAATGCAGTTTTCTGAGACTGTGCTTTAAAAACAGGTCTGTATTAACTTAACTGTTAGAATGAGCTACCTAAAAAACCAGCCATACAGTCGTTAGTCCTAAGTTCTGAGGAACTTCAAGACAGTGTAAGTTAAACCTTTAGGCAAATATACGTTACCCAGTTCAATGCAGGATTTATGGGATTAAGTGTAGTATGCCAGCATCAGCAATGTTCAACTCTTTTAATACTGAATTACAAGAACAAGCCAGAACATCAAATGCTTTAACAGGAGATAAAAGTTTTCCCTCTCAGGACCACGAAGACCTTGGTGAAGCAGTTTCAGACTTTTTGAAGAAAGTAGTATTATTTTTACCAGTGTTCACCTCCCTTTTCACATCTGTTATTTCTCCAACAGTTCCCAAAAATCACTTACAGAACTCTAAATTCTGTTCTTCCAGCTATTTTTTTGTGGCACAATTGTTTCTGAGTTATTTAGAAGGTTGCACGCAGGGCTTACCAGCTTCAGGCAGGCTTCCTGACTACCAAGACCCCAAAAATCTATTTTTATCAAGGAAGAATCAACCCTTAGTTGGATCAGTGTCCAAGTGCTTTCCAATTAAGTTAGTAACACTCCGGAAGTTTTGCTACGTTTAGTTGTATCCACTTGTATCACAAACCATAACTAAAAAAAACCTCCATCCAATGCATTAGCAAAAAAACTTGGAAGCTCTGACCCGGCCACCTCCTTGCTTCTGCTAATATCAAACAGGGAAGTTCAACAGAAGTGGCAAGAACGACAGCAAGCCCTTCACAAACTAAAATAAGAGCAGTTGCAGAAACACCCTATAAATTGCTCACTTCCTGGACAATTGAGATTAGAAACCGATGCTGCTCACAGCTATGCTAGCCTAAAGCGAAATTTCTCACCACTCCACAAAACCTCCATTCTGTCCAAGCATCAGCACCTCGGACATACACAGTCTGCATCTGTATGAAGACTATTTATTTTATAATTTCCTATTTTAGGCTAAGAATAAGGGTTTGGTTTTTTTTAACGACACAGCAGCCTTTCGGGGCACAAGACGGTGGCACACAGCCACACGGCCGGCGGAGGTGCAGCGGCGCGGACCCGCAGCCGGGCCGGCCGAGC
>VZRN01004857.1:2662353-2672605 GCA_013397935.1 Dasyornis broadbenti
TTTCAGGGACGGCTCCTGTCACCCGCCCGGCCCCGGCCCGTCCAGCGAGAGCCCCGCGGCCGCGCCCGCCTACCCTGCTGTTCACCCAGCGCCCGCAAGGAGGCGGGGCACCGCCGGACAGGGCGGCCCACCCGCGGCCACGGGAAACGACGTCTGGACCCCGCGCCCCCACCCGCCGGCCCGGTCGCGCTCACCGGCTCCGCGCTGGTGGTTGCTCCCCCGCTTCTTAGGCTTGGGCATGGTCGCAGCGGCGCTCGGCTCGGCTCCCGCGGCCCCTCTCCGGGTCTCGGTCTCTCTGCTCCCCCCCGCCCGGGAATCAGCGACAATCAGCCGATGGAAGAGCAGGAACGCTTTTTACTCCAAAGCCTCTGCGAGGCAGACTTCTCGGGCCGGGGCAGCGGGGGTGATTGGCGAGAGCAGGCGGAGGGCAAACCGGCGGCAAAGGCAGAAATCCCCGTGGAGGCCCGTGAGCGGAGTCGATGCATCTTTCTCCTCTCAGACACCCGGGGCTAAAGGCGCGGAGGGGGCGCCGGAGCCACTTTTATAGTCTGCCGCGCTGCGGGGGCGGGGCCGCGCGCTGCTGCAGCCAATGGGCGGGCGTTGCGGCGGCGGCCCGGTGACTCAGCCGCGCGAGCTCGTGACGCGTTGAGCCGCTGCCCAGTGGCGGGGCCGCGACGTCAGCAGCGCCTGGCGCGCCACGCCGCGGTGCACGCTGGGAGCGGCGGCCCGGGTGCCAGCCCAGCGATGGCGGGGCGGGTCTCGGGGGCATCTGAGGCCGCGTGGGGCGGGGAACAGAGCGGGAACGCGGGTGCCCGGGGGGGTCCCTCCGTCCCGAGTGGGCTCCGTGTCCGACCCGGCACTGTGTGTGCCGCTGGCAGTGAGAAGAGCGAGCTTGGCTGGGCCGCGTGGAGCTTTCTGGGTGTGCGGGGCCGTCGCCGGCGCTGTTCGCCGTGTAGGCGGGGAATGCCGGAAGGGTTCACGGAATCACACAACGATTTGGTTAATAACGGACTTCTGATGATTATCCTCTCTAGCCCCCTGCCAAGGCAGGGTCACGTGGAGCAGGTGGCGCAGGAACGCGTCTAGCTGGGGTTTGAATATCTCCACAGAGGGACACTCCATGACATCCCTGTGCAAGCTGTTCCAGTGTTCTGCCACTGAAAAGTTCTTCCTCATGTTGAAGGGGAACTTTTTACGTTTCAGTGTATGCCGTTGCTCGTCGTCTTGTCACTGGGCACCACTGGAAAGAGTCTGTCACCATTCTCTTGGTACGCAGCTTTGCATCATATGCATTAATGTGAGCTGCTCTCAGTCTTCTCTAAACAGGCCCAGCTTCCACAGTCTCCTGTTTTTTATAAAAGAGATGCTCCAGACCCCAAGTGATCTTTGTGTGCCTCCACTGGACCCTCTCCAGTAGCTCCTTGTCTTTTTTGTACTGAGGAGCCAAGAACCACAATGTGCCTCTCACTATTGCAAGATAGCTGCCTTACTCCTTCATAGAAGACTTTCTTCCACATGCAGAAATGGGGTTTGTCAATCATATCTTCCAATTTAGAGACTTGCATTTTATGTTTTTTAATGCAGAATTGATTTCTATTCTCTGCTAAATGTCAAATAAATAAATAAATAAAAATACAATAGCTTTCCTGTTCACCAAACAGATTGGTTTATGTTTCTGAGCTGTGAATGTTTGTGAGTGCTCCCTGATCAGCTGTATCAGAACCGCAGTGTTTGAGGAAGGGAAGGCAGTTTTGCAGAATGTGCTGAAAGGTTACATAAGACACAATAGCAATTACACTGTTTGAATTCTGTTGTGTACAAAATGTATTTACACTGACTTCCAGAAAGGTAAACTTCCATAACAATACTCTCCACATGCTACATGAAAAACAAAAGATTTAGTGACCTGTTTGTGCACACTGGGTCGGGAAATGCTAGAAGTGTTTCTAGCAAATGCAAAACATCAGGCTCCAGCTGAGCCTGATGTTTTGCATTGCTGTGCAGCATGAGACTCCTGGTGAACAATTCCTTGAGCACAGGAGGTTCAAATTTTTGAAAAGGCTTAGCCAGATCTTTTAGCATCCTGTTTAAGAAGAGAGAAGTGGCAGAAGTCAGTATGTACTGCATGTATATAGGACAGCATATAAATGTCTCAAGGGCACTAGTTTCTCTCCTTCGGGATGAACTGTTAGTGCAAAGGACAGCATTCCAGATAAGTTGGCAGAAGAGTGCTAATTAAATGTAGAAGGCATAACTACTCTTGGGTACACAAGACAATATTAGAACAAGGGAGCAGCACTACACAGGCTACAACACCCAATAGCAGCCAAGCAAACTTGTGCGGTGTGAGTATTTGAGCTGCAAGATGTCAACGCCACTTGAGTGAGGCCAGCCATGTCCTGACAATTTCCTGTATGTTCACCCTCTTAATATATAGATTGATCTCAGGGTGCAGGTTGTCTGGCCTCGACTGAATTGAAATTGCTGCCTTCCCGCTGATAGCCTTGTCTCACAACTGCTGTCTGAAGCTGCCAGCAAGGATTGGGTTTAATGCTGAAATCCTTGCAGGTGTGACAGTCTGAATAAGGTGCCAAACTGTGCATGTCTGTGTGGCAGCCCAGGTGCAACACCAGCGGTACCTCATGGTGGAGTTGAAAGAATTAAGTGTCGTAGCCATTGTATGCTTGAAGATGGTCTTGCCAGGACAGATGGAGGGAGTGCCCTGGAGAGGAAGAAGATAGAATGCTGTGGATGAGGTGGGAAAATCAATCACTAAAGTATGGAATGCTGTTGCCAGACTTAAACAACTAAAATAAATTACAAAAGGTGACAAAACCAAAGAACTTGTGACCACTTT
Source organism: Dasyornis broadbenti (assembly GCA_013397935.1). Taxonomy (NCBI): domain Eukaryota; kingdom Metazoa; phylum Chordata; class Aves; order Passeriformes; family Dasyornithidae; genus Dasyornis; species Dasyornis broadbenti. The sequence continues at coordinate 2,665,211 of VZRN01004857.1, forward strand.
GGGCTTGTGACCACTTTGCATCTTACTTGGGCTTTTGAAATACGATGTCTCCAGGTTACTGAGATTCTCTGGTTATCTGACCAACAGTTCAGTGAGGTCGCACAAGAGGAGTTGTGTATCACTGCTTAGTTTTGTGTCTGTCTGTGACAGAACAGACTCTTTGTCTTGATTGCTGACTTCTTGCCCATTCTCCTGATTTATCCTTTTGGCAGGAATGCATGGCGCCAGTAGGCTGGCTCAAGACAGCTTTATAACAAAAATCTTGGGCTAAAAGGAGAGTCACATGGTGTCAGCAATCTGTGTTCCCATTGTCTGGCTTGTGCTGGAACTACTAGTGTCAGGGGTGTCACAGTACTGCTGGCATCAATGCTACCAGTGGTAGGTGAGAGGTGGCATCCTTCGGAGAGGAGTGTTTTATGAAGTAGCAAGGCAAGCTGGGAGTGGAGGGTGATACTAAGGCATGCATGGCAGGGGCTTCACTAGCAAGCAGGAACATTCCCACAGCATGCAAACAAGAATAGCAAAGCAGTTCTGGTGGTGGCTAGAAGTTCAGCCAAGAGTGCAGAACACCAGTGACGATCCCAGTGAACGTAGTGACAAGGAGATCTGAGGTCAAGCCAGAAGAAGCAAGTAAGGGAGTCAGAATCAGGTTCAGTGACAATAACCAGAGCCAAGCAGCCACCAGTCTGGTCATCATCAGACAAGCCCACAGAGGTGGGAAAAATCCACAATCAGCTCATGTGGGTCAGGGTCCGGGTCAGTGTGTGTGGCCAGGCGCAGTCATATCCATAACATAGTTCAGGCAAGGACTGAGGGAGAGTGCTTTAATATAGGCACAGCTCTTGAGCAAAGTGCCCCTCACTTCTTAAAGCTCTTTCTCACACAGCAGTCTAATCCAAGGTCACTCGGCTGCACCACAGCAGAGCTGCCTTTAAGCACAGGCAGCCTAATGCTGACTAAGGCCCCAAGAAAAGGTCTAATTAAGAACTTCACCCCAGCTAAGGGACATACATATGTGACTGACTCAGTTTATATGGCTTAGTATTATTTGTGTGCAAGAGTTTATTTTAAAGACATGTAAACCATCATAATTTATGAACAACTGGAGGCATGGCCAGACATATTCTCTGTACATTATTAAATGCTGTAAAGAATTCAGAATTGAGAGAATCGTATGGCTCCTTGATTTGTATGTTTTCCTCCACTTTTGACACAATGCACCTGTTTTCTTTGCAGGCTAAATTCTTTCGATTTTCTTTTTCCTTTCTGCCAGTCCTTAGGACATGACTGTCTTTGAACCCAGAAGAGGATCCCAGGCTCATCCAAACCTAGAAAATGAGCCATACTAAGGCATTCCCTGAACAAATATTGCAAAATGCTTGTGTTGTTAGTGACCTACCAGGACTCACAGGCCTTCAGAGTGTGAGCCTGCTAGCAGTGCCATGGTCCTCACTCCGGAACACTTAATGCTGCAAATGCTGTCAGCACTGACATGTAGTCACACTGCCCAAAATAAATTGCCTATGATAAATTACAGGCACAGCTCCCTCAATTCTGGCTACAGTTGCTACAGTGGAATGCTTGCTTGTGGGCTTACTTGACTCTGCAGGCAAAAGAAATTAATTCATTTCCTTTGCAAAGGTAGGGCACCCGATCTTGTGTCTTTGGAGGAAAACTAAGACTTAGAAGGGAAAACTCATGTCAGGTCTTCACTGGGAGGGTGCTCAGATGAATTCATGTACTTCCAGGTATACATGCAAGACATATCTGATCAGTCCTCACAGAACTTGTCTTATTTCTGAGATAGCAATTGGAAGTGACATGAATTTTTAATGGACAGCAGTAGCCAAAGGCTGCAGCTTTTTTTCCCTTTGAATGCTGGAACACATATTGGAAGGCTAAGCAGTTCCTGCTATAATATTTCACAAGTATCACACTGCAGCAAAAAATGCACAGTATCCATGTTGGAGGTCCTTTCAGATTTCTTACATTATTTACCGCTTGTCTTCTTGTTTATATTTTGGAAGTCTGACCAGTTGCGGTCCAAGCACATCCAAGAACCCCAAGTCCTGAATAAAATAAATGTGATGGCAGGCTCACCACTGGAGTACCTATTATTAGTTCCTGAGGGAGTTCTGGTCTTAGCTGAAGGATTAACTTTAGACACTGAGAGAAGCTAATGGTGTCTATGGGTTGCTGAAGTCCAGAGCTGTGACACAAAACCAGCTCATACTTTTTTCCCTAATTTCAGCAGCCCTGTGTGTATGGACACACAGAGGACATATTGAAGGGAAAAGAAAGCAGTCAGGAAAGAAGTTCAATTATTTATGGTGAGCAGATGGATTTAGCAAGCCTGCCTGCTGAGACAGAGGCATGACTGTGCAAATCAGGTAAGAGCTTAGTGGTCACAGCCCTGGTGCTGTTTATATGTACGGTGCTAGAGGCATATATTGCACTCAAATTTACAATCCTTTTTAAATTAACAATTTCTGCAGTAGAGTATATGTGGACTTTATGAAACACTGTATTTATGCAGCTGAGCACGTTCTCAGTGGCACACTACTCTGGCTTTCCACAGCAGGGGGTTACAGCTGCATTCATAGTCCAGGTATTTTGTCTCGTTTTATCCAGATTATACTGATACTTACCTCCTTTTTCTGAGGCAGATCCTTCACTCCATATATATGATTCATTCATGCCAAGCTTTCTTGGACCGCAGTAAGAATTTTTCCTGGTAAGTCATGAAGAAACAATGCATACTTAGGCTCTCTGGTACATATGCCATTATTAATTTCATGTCTAAATTTGGTTGCCTGAACTTCGACTGTCACTGCCAATAGCAACTGACCACAAACATTATCGCTAACAGTAACAGCATTACAGAGCAACTGTGACCCCACGGAAAAAGAAAGATAAGACTCTGTCAAACATAAAGCCCTTGCAAACATTTTGCAATAGCTAGTAAGATTTTGTTGGAATAAGGATTAACTCACTTTTTTAAACAAAAAATGTACATGACTCTGTATTTGTCTCTAATTTATTGTTTCTCGTGGGGCAAGCTTTAGCAAATAAATTACTTTGAATAATGAACGTAACTGCTATTGTAAAACTGTATTGTAATATCGTATTTCATGCCTCTTAAAGCCTTGTATGTTATCAGTTTGTGTCTTGCTTCACTTGGTTCTCTGTCTTTTGCAAAATTTTGTGTTTCCTAATATCAACCACTAAGTTCATGCTAAGTATCACCCAGGAAAATTAATTACTTTCTGCTATTCTGATATGAAATATATATATATATAATTTTAGACACCGGTTCAAGTTTAAACATAAAATTCAAAATTACTTCTAACTTTCCAAATAATTTTCAAAATACCAGGGTTGCATAGGATTAGGGGACTGTGACACAGCCATTCCCCAGGACACAATAATCAGGAGTATACGTCATGTTTCTCTTAGCACACATTACTATTGCACTAGAATGCTGTTGACCCAACTAGTTAGCCAATATCAGTGTAGGAGAATCTGATATTTCTCTGTTTCTGCCACATTATTTTTTGGCAATGTGTATAGAAGCTCATTCCATTGAAAATTAGGAAGGATTAAATAGCAGGAGACCATGCTCCAGTCTCATTTCTGACAATGCTCCTGCCAAAATCCTTCTGTGCTTACATTCCTATGTCCTCTTCTATCTGTTTGCCAGGCCCTTGGCTGTGCTCTTCCACCCTTTTGGCAATACACAGCTGCGATCGATGGTCAGTGTTTGTGTTTGCTGGGACACTTTTAACTGCATGGCTCAAGCACTTCAGGCTTGTCCGTGGGGCTGGTCCATGGACAATGATTTTCCATTGCTGCAATGACCATAGTGGAAAGATGCTAACTTGGCCTAACTTACCATCAGTTGTGCATCCTACCGCACACACTACCTGTGCCAGTGACAGCTGGGAACACGCTGATAGCATTTCTGTTCCTTTGGAGCAACATCTTGCCATGCATTTGCCCATCACTTAGGAGAGCTGGTCTCCCTTGTCTTGGGCAGCAAGCATTTTGCTCATTTTGCAGGTCAGTTGCTCAGCTGTAGCTGTTCTTGGTTTCGGTCTTGAGCAATTCTGGTCCCAGGAAACAGATTTTTAGTCCTTCCCCTTGATGCAGATGGAGATTGACAGGGCAGCAGCACTTTCCAATAATTCTTTTTCAAAACACATGTGATTTTACAAGAAGTCCCTTTGATGCCAGTATAAAGGATTAGTCCTGTTTGTATTCAGTAACAAAAAATCCAAATAAAACAGCATAGCAAAACAGATGAGAAAGGAATATTTGTATCTGCCAGTCCAAATGTTTGTTCTTTCAGGTATGTTCATTACATTAAATTAATTAAATGAACTCATTCAGCTGCAATTTAATTCTAGGCAAGTTTCTTATTCCCCCATCTGCCTATGGAAAGTTGTTTCCGAAGATCAGCCTTCTTTTTATCAGAACATTTTATTTGTGCCCAGCATGTATCAGTTTCTCCTGCTGCTAAACCTCACCTTGACCTCTTCTGGGGTATTTACACTTCTGGGAGCAGCTGGTTTCTTTCTGACCCACTGTTTTCAGGGTGCTATGCAAATTCCCTAGAGCAATATGCTTCCTTCATAATGAGGGTATTTAAATAAAGAATCTAATTTAGAAGCCAAGTCATAATATAGGTAGTCTGATTGACTGGAGATGCCCATCTCCTTCCATTGACTACAGGAGACCCTGGTGATTGTGCTTCTATTTTATGTGTCTTTGTGAAGTGCCTGAAGTTGGGCAGCATGAACCTGGGTTTCAGTGCTGTTTTTTTATCATCTCCTGACCAGTCTTGAAATTTTTCTCTGCACTAGTTCCCATGGCAACTCTTCTTTCTTGATGACCACTATTCCAGATGAAGTCTCCTAAGTGTCATTGCTAGCTTTCCCACCTCTCTGCAATCAGGAGTACCCTGTCTGAAATAGTTTGCCATTATGTTTATTTTAAACAGGCCTGAAATCTGTGTTGTATTTCCTTCCTCCCTCCCTATGATGTAGATTTCATTAACTCCCTGGCTGAGACCTGAAATTTGTTTTAGTCCTGAAATCCATGCTCTTTCACCATAGGTTATTAATTTTTACTTTATTTTTGTCAGCCTAGACTTCATAGTCAATTCTTCCTAGGCAATATTTAAAACCTCCTTTATAAAGGCACCACCTTCCAATTTACATGGGAATTTTAAGTTCCATTAACAACCCCTTGTTTCCGGTGTCCTGGTAATTAGTGGCAGCATTAGGCTGCTTCCTCTCAAGAGCAAGAAATTCCTGTAAGAAGTCCACATTTTTGTGTTGCATGGTCACCCACTTGTTGTTTATACATTTGCCAGGCTGCCCAAATAATGAGTGTTGAAAGGTGTTGTTACTGAATCATAATTTTTTTCTTGAAATGGAGGGAAATGTAACAATAAGGTTGTTTTCATCTACCATGTAAGTGCAGCCCTTTTTCCCATCATTAAAAAAAAAAGCCCATCATTAAAAACTGCTGCTTATTTGAAAGATTATTATTTAATTGCTGCTTATATGAAAGATGATTTCTCACTGCAAGTCACAGTGAAGCTGCTGGGACCTGCCAAAGCTCATGCTCTACAGTCTGAATGATGTGCAGACTTCATGCTCCTCTGTATACTGAAAATTGAGAATATGAAGAGTGGTTCATTGTTGGAGGGAAAAGATTGTTTCAGCTGCTGGCTTACATAGAGCTGATTAAGCAGGACAGGGAGAGAATTGGTAAGGGTCATTTCCCAGGAAGGGGTAGCTGGTCTTTTTCTGTGGTATCAAGAGAGACAATAGCTATCTGGCTTTTATTCTACCAAAGTCAAAGCATGGAAATACCAGGCTGTACACCTTATGGTTACCTCAAGATCAAAATCCTGGCACATCCCAGATACTTCTGCGTTCCTGACTTTCCCTTCACCACAGAATGACCGTGTGACTCCCTTCTCATCTCTCTATTCACTGTCTTCAAGCCCTCCCTCACTCCAGGCTTCTATCCCACCTGCATCTGTGCACATTTTCCTTTTCTCAAGTGGTTCAGTGTCCGTTGTTTCCTTTCCTTCACAATGGCCACCTTGAGTCTCCTCTCCTTCATTCTTCTCCCCTTCTCTTTCATAGACTTATTTAAACACTTTGGACTTAAACCGAGAAGATCTGATATATTCTCAATAATTTTGTCAACTTATTTTCTCAGAGGTGGGCTGTTCCAACTGCTGTTGGAAGCATGGGACATGCTAACTAGAGGCTCCAATAACTGCTTCCTGGTTGACTGGCCTCGAAATCAGGTAATTCCTGCCCAAGGATGTCTGTAATATTCTTACAATACTCTGTAAATGATTGAATGCCATATTGTACAGTTACCCTATTACAGGCAAACATAAATAAGCAGACATGGGTATTAAGGATTTTTGTGGGCCCTGGCTTCAGCTCCCAGAAGAGGACTCAATTCTGGATGCAAAAGCTGCATTGCCATTTCAAGCACTGATGTATAAAATTAACAGAACCAAATTGCCAGTGCTAAGTAGTCACCAATTGCTCGAAGAGAAACTATACAAAAGTGGTTTTGCACCAGGGAGAGGAAAGTATATACCCAGCAGGAAAGCCCTTTCTGGCAAAACAAGAAAGCTCTCATGTGCAAATAGAGAAAACAGGGTGTGGGCAGAGCAGAAATGGGATGCAACCCATATAAAAAACTCCTGCGCAATATATGGAGTGCAGGGGATGTACAGTGCAATAATGTTTAGATTTTCCAGTTACTGTCAATGCTGGCCAAAAATAATGACTCATTCAAATATGCTTAAGAGGTGCATTTTGAAATTAAGAATCTGGACAGACAGGTACTGACATGGAAATGTACACAACAGTTTGTTTAAACAATGTCTTTCACAACCACCTACTCAGTGACACGTGACAAGCCACAATATTTTTGCCACGTCAGTCGACTATGCCACACGTCCCAGCTTTGTCACCTTGGTCTGGGTCCACGCTTGGCACCACACTGCACTGACGTGCCTATCTACCACACAAATCTCATCTGCTCTCGAGCCTGTTTCAGACCTGAGGACACAGAAGTACAAACTCTTAGTCTTGATCTCTCCATCCTTTGAAGGTTTTTCTATGGCATGTGAGCAATTTTTTCAGATTGCTTAAGAAAAGCAGAATTTTGTCATGAGAAGTGTTGTGTAAATATCCATCCCCAAGAGAAACTTCTGGGAAATACACCCATGCTTGCTGTCAGAAATACCAAATTTCATTTGAGGACTGTGGGTAAAAAACATGCTGTCTTCCTGATTATACCCAGCAAAAGGACCTTAAGACAGAAATAAGAAGAGAAAACTCTTAAAAAAAAAAAAAA
>VZRN01004857.1:2682326-2692425 GCA_013397935.1 Dasyornis broadbenti
CAGGCAAGACCACAGCCAGAGGAGCAGTGTGAATACAAGAGAAAATCATGAAAGCTGTTGTGTATATGTTTCTAAGTGGGTTGGGGCTGTAAGCAAAGCAAACCTGAGGAAATGGACCATGGTATAAATTCAGAAACCAAAAGGGGCTCCTGACTACATCAACTAATAATCTGCATGACCCCCAAATGTGTAACCTTAATGGTTTACAATGTTAGCTGTGGGAAAAGCTGCTATGTGATACCTGAAAACCCTGCTTAGGCATCAATGGAAACTACTTGAGTGGTGGATATTTCCTTACCCACTCCTACCTCACTCTATCCCACCCAATCTCTCCTTTTTTCCCCCCAGTTCATCTTTGATTTAGTCTCATACATGAACTAAGTCACAGCAGATCATCTCAAGTCATGCACTTAAGTGACAAACACTTGGATGCTCAGGCATGTACAGCTAGTACTGCACCCTAGTTTAAATTCCAAGAAATTAATGAGACTAAGAGTCACTGAAACTTGTGTCTTAAAGAGAAAAAACCCAATGCTATCTCCACATAATTTCTGATATTTTTGCAATACATTGGATTTAAAATACCACTGTAAACAACTATTGAAAGGCTGTGGTTTCACCAAAAGAACATCCTAAAACCCTTTCCCTTCAGATGCTAGTCCAGAAGTGACTGTAACCAGCTGTTTTTCTTTGGTGCTTATTTCTATCCTATTTAGCCTTAGGGTGAGTCATTTAGGCCAAGACTGATTAAAGAAAAGGTCAGACAGGACCCGGGGCTCTCTGTACATGAGAGGATGGGCAGTAGCATGGGAGCAAGCAAGGACAAAACCACTGATTGATCTGTGCATTGGCTGTGAAGTCCCCACCAAGCTGGTGGTGGCACAACACAGATACCCAGTTGGAAAGGATGGAGAAAGAGCTGTGAAGACCAATGACATACATGAAGTTAACAGTCTCATGTGAACACTGAATCAGTGGCTCAACAGGATGAGTTACTTTTGCAGGCTGCTTGGGCAAACACTACCCAATGAGTAAGCACTGTTTCCTGCCTCAGCTATGAAGCACTGCTAATGGCATAGGAGCATATGACCAAATGATCAGTGGGGTGCACGGGCAAGGCTTCTCTGCAGAGAAGTGTCCTCATCGAGGATTCACCTCTGAACATCTCTGCCTGACTTGATTTGTAAGATGTGATGTCCATAATCCTGCTGTCTACTTCATGATGGCACTCTGACTGCATATACATGCTGCCTCCTACAGCTTGCCAGCCCCTTGGCACTTGTGTCCTTTGCCTTGGCCCCCTTCCAGGATGCCTGCTCTTCTTCCTCTGCTGGGAGGCCAGTTTGATGTCATCTTTCTGAATTAAAATGAGTTCAGTAACCATGTACTCAGGAAATAAGACTGAACCAGGCACATTCTTCATTACTTTTTCTGGAATTTGAGTTTTGGCAACGAATTCCCAAAATGTTGTTCAGGTTCTCCTGAACTCACTCTTTTGCAGCCATCTGAACCATGTGAGCCAGGCTTTTGAGTCACTCTTCTAATGATTTAAAACATCCATCTTGCTTCCATATAAGTAACATGAAAACCTGCTTCCCTTTTCCTTGCCTGCTGATTACATTTTCTGTTGCTTCTACCCACTGTCTAGTGAAAGACAACACTTCAATCACAGCTGCTTTTCTAACATGACTTTCTTCTTGCCTTTGTAGGTCACACTCTCTCTGCAAGGATGAGTTTAATTTTTTATCCCACCTGTCCCCACATTGCATTTGGAACCAGCTTGGCTGACATAAAGGTTTAATATTAAAGAAATTGCCTCACATTGTACTGAGAATGCAGTTGGGCTTTCATAACACCACAGACCAACAGGGTGCAGTACCACACTGCACGCTGTGCCTCGCAGACACAGCACATACATTGATTCCTTATATGAGCAAAAAGTAATTTTCCAGTTACAAAACATGAAATTCACTTCATTCTCCCCATCTTAACACCTATTTCTCAAGCACATACTAGTATTCTTACCTGAATGAATTTGAGTTTGGCATAAATAAGAGAGGGCAGATGCAAAAATGGCTTTTTAAATAAAGCCACTTATACACTTTTTACCTGTTCAGTCAAAATGCTCACAGCAGCAATTACCCACAGTGTGTTTCCCTGGCTCTACAGCCTCAGCAAATAGGCATGAGTCTTGATATACACATGCCGACTGCAAAGGGGATTTAAAGTGATCTCTTATAAATACTTAATATAGCATAAATGGAGTATAAAGAAAAAGAATTGCTAAGCAGGAGAAAGAGAATGGTGTCTTACTTATGCATGGCACTTAAAGTCAGCCTGAATGCTTTTTCTCTAACACAATACACTAATTTCACTCTTGGCTTGCCATTTCAATCTTCCAGCTTGGCTAATACCGCTGCCTGAAAATTAGAGGAGCTGCAAGCCCATGTTTGCCATTTACATCACAAGGTTGTGGGGAGCAGGGACTTTGGCTGCTGTGGAATGGCATGGTTCCACTGAAAAGCAAAGGAAACCTCTCCTATAAAGCAAGGCACTGCTCTTTGTTTATGATCATGCTATAACCTCCTTGGCATGGCTGGATTCTTTAGTTTTCAATCTGAAGGTATTTTAGTTTCCCTTGACAATAAGAACAAAGAACCCAGCAAGCCTGTGTGTGAGCTATCTAGAAACTAACTCCCATGATTTTTAAATTTTTTTTTCCATCTTCCAAATTCTGAAGGCTAAAACTACCTATAGATCCCCTGCAGGAATATGCTGAAATACCATGTATTTGGGGGTTTCATTTTCAAGGGGAGCACTCATTTCTGGAGCAAGCAGAGAGCCCTGCAGCAGTAAGAGCACCAAGACTGGCACACACCGACTGCTGCCTCTGGGAGCAGAACTCCTGGCCACACAGCCCATGTGGAGGAGATCTTCCTCCACTGTCATTCCAGCAGCTGGAGCATTTGGGTTGTGCACAGATGCTGAAGTTCAGCCCTCCCCTTGCACAACCCACTTCTGTCTCTGCTCACACCTGCAGAGAGGCTTAGGTAACCAGCTTTAGTGCAGCCATGCAGGTACCACCACAATCACAGCAGGCTGCAGGAACTGAGTCCTGAGCAAACTGTCCTAAGTCTGTGGCTTCAGTCCTGGTTTTGGCAGAGCCTGAAATGCATCTCCTTTGTGTGGAGTCAGTCCTAGTTAAATGACTGCTCTGCAATGAGTATCTATTGCTTCTTCTAAACTACCACAAGAAACCAACCTTCCTCAGATATTTCCTTCATTTTAAGGTTGTGCTAAGGAGATATTTTTGAAAACCTCTTAACTAAGAAGGAAAATGGTGATTCCTACTAGCATTCTCAGATATTTGCAAATAACATTATCTCCCTAAAATTCTTTTGTTCTGTTTCCTTTCTGGCTTCTGTGTGGCAACATTGGTAACAAGCAGAAGACAAAGGACAAGGAAGTAAGAGTTCAGTTGTTCAGATAAGAGATCATCCCCAAAGAGAAACAGCCTTTATTTTTGTAATCTGCCTTCCTTTTCTCCTCTAACTTATCTTCAGCTTCCCAGTCACAGTGTGCTGCCTGAACCAGGAAGAAGCCTCATAGTAGAGTTATTGTTGTGTCCTTCCACCTCCTGGAGTCCCTGACCTTTCCTACCATTTTTTTTCCCTACTGTTAACATAGACTAAAGTCAACAAACCTTGCTATGGGACCAAAAGAGGAAATAAAAGCACTTTAGACAAAAACCTGTTAGGCACTTCTGTATTGGCAGTATTAGGAAGTTTTTAAAATCAAATTTATTGTTGATAGTGCAGGTACAGGTAGCAGTGAGCATTGTTCAGACAGAAACCAAAGGCGAGAAGGAGTGGGAAGACCAAAACCTACTGGAAAAATTATCCATGGGAAGTTCTGATGACTCAAAATGCCAAGATGAGCAAAAGCCAAGCCTGTTGCTCATACCTCTCCCTGCTGAGCAAACCCACGGGACTCAGCAGGGAAATCTGCCCAAATATGTGGGCAACACGGTGGTGGTTGTGGGAAGGAGAAGTGCCACAGAATGCTCCTGACAGCACCAATGACATCTTTGATGCTGAGGAAGTATTTAATTGAGGAAGATTGTCAGAACACCAAGGTAGGATTAAAAGGCTCTGAAAATCTTTTGAAAGCCTTTTTGCTGTATCTAAAAAATATTGTGCCTTTTTTTTCATGTGCTGTCAAACCAACACTTCAAAAGATGCAGTCATGGAGTACAAGTGGATTAAAATGCTGCTCAAAATCCATTCTGTTTTCTGTTAACTTGTGCTTAATTTCTGTCTTATTCAGGTGCATCCATGTTATGCTTTCATGCTTTTGCTCCCCAACACTGAATGTAAAGTTACCCTTACACAAAAAGCAGATTTTAACTGCAAAAAGCTGCAACATTGAGAAATGAGCAGAATATTTTCAGACTTTTATTAAAGCCATGAATGTTTATGTTGCTTTGTCCTTTATCATAATGCATTGCTGCCTACCCCTGTGTCAGCTCCCTTTTTGCCAGTGGTGAGAGGGAAGGCCAGCAGCAGGGAGCTGGCACCAAGCTTCGCTGTACCCATGCCAGGGAGTGCTTCCCCCATCCCTTGGATTTTAACCCAGCACACAAAACTGTACCCCCCAGAAAGACTCTGCCTTGCAGTGTACCCATTTCTCTCTAACAGTGCATTGAATTCCAAAATGAGACACAGATGCTGGCAAATGTCAGTTTTAAGGTACAGGTACATTTTCTTCATTACTGTGGGGTTTTTGTGCCTTGCAACCAGACACTGGCTTCTGTAAGTAGGGGGCAGCCCTGACTTGCTGTACCCCCAGCAAGCCCTGCATCATCCTAGTTATTGATGACAAACCACTCTGATCTCCTTCTCTTTTTGCAGGATTCTGATCAAAACCTGTAAAAACGTGATGGAGGCTTTCAAGCCATCAATGTCAGAGAGTGACTGCAATAGCAATCAATGATTAGGGAGGGCAGGCAAAAAACTGGTGAGGTACCAAGAAGTACCAAGCTGAAATATTATACCTTTCTTTTCTCCTACTCCTTGTTCTCATTCTCGTTCTCCTTTTCATTCCCCTTCTCCTCCTTCTCCTTCTCCTTCTTCTCCTCCTCCTTTAAAATATATTTTTCTCTGTGGTTACTTGTAAGAAATTTGTCCTTTTGTGTTGCTTAAACCTTTGACTGCAGTCTAGTCTAGCTTATTTGATGTAAACTGTGTAAACTGTGTAAACTCCTGTGTAAACAATGTCTGCAGCACTGGCATCTCCAGCCTGAAGGACTGTAATGCAGATATGCATAATTCATGAAACACTGTGCTGCCTTTGCTAAATCTTCACTATGTCAAGGTATGTCGCTCATGCTACATACCAAGTAACCTGGGTAAAACATGGAAGCAGTGTCTCGAAAGCTATTTGCATTGGAAATAAAATACATGAAACTAGGATGAGCTTGTCACAGTGGAGAGATGAATTCTGCAGTATTCTGGATTTCCTGCATGAATCATTTTGTGTGTCTGTGTGTTCCTCTTTGATGATGACTTGGCAGAACAGAAAGAATGAGCTGCACATACTTAAAACTGGTTTGAATTCTGCTCTGAATTTCCATCAGCATTACTGTTTGTGCAGTTTAGTTATACAAGTGACAGTGGTTTACATGGAGGATTAGATTTTTTTCTTTGATTTTATGCTTTCTCAAGTGGTCTGTCCAATATAAAGTAATATTTGTGTCAGCAGAGAAAGAGAGAGATTATGGTCTTTTGGTTTATTCTAATTAGTAATTCTAGTGGTAATGAAATGATGCTGCAGACATGAAAACCATGATCTGTTGTCTTTGTGACCCTGTCTATGACCAGGGTTAAAATATCTCATTTCACAAAGAAACTGGACTACCAGGAAGGGCAGAACAGACAGGAACCAGATTGTTAAAGATACCATAGTAGATTATTAGATCCATCTTGTAATTGCTCACCCAAAGGGCAAATTATTTGAAACCACCTCTGCAGACACATAGCCATGTTTTAAACCATCTATCACTGTCCTGCTTTCTGAAGTTTGTACCAAGGAACAGAGATGGATCAGCTTCTCCCTTGCTGTAGCCTGAGAAGACTTGGTTTAACACACCTGAAGCTGAGCTGTTTCTGAGTCTCTGTAGTTATGATGTGGGTTTTTTTGTTTGTTTGGGTTTTTTTGTTTTTTGGTTTTGTTTTGTTTTGTTTTTTACTATCTATGTATTTTTGCTGCCAGATTCCCAGAGATGTCCATGACACAGAGAAGTTTGCAGCATCCTCAGTCGCAGTGCCTTGGTCAGGTTGCCTCGTGCACTGCCTTGTGTGCGCAGCCTTCATCCTCAGATTCAAGTCTGAACTGAGGAGGCTGCTGGCTCTCTGCTTGGCCATGAAAGACCACGTACTCCTCTTCATCTTTACAAAGCTCTTCCCCAGACATGAATTCCTGTAATTGCTGCCTCTGCTGGGAGATACTGGTTTTGCACCTACCACTCATGGCAGTTGCAGTACCTTCCACTCTCTATGCAGTTTTCAACTCCTGAAAATGTGCTACAAAATAAATACTAATTCCAAACAAAGACACTTCTTGGGGTGCGTAGCCTACTAAAGGTGTATAGTCTTATTTTAACATAAGGTGTCTGAAAACACAAGCAGCTTAGCATACAGCCATGGCTCCGGAGAACTGGATTCAGATGGTGCATCTTCCACTGTGCTAGCTGGGAAGTGTCAGACTCTTCTCCTGAAGAAAACAAAGGAAAACCCAGAGCTAGGCTTGGCTTTGGTACAGCCCTGGAGAAGGCTTTTTGTGCTCTGTGTGAAGCTCCTGACAGGGACTGGAAAGGTGCCCAGCCTTTGGTGCTGGAAGGAGGATGACCTGACCCAGTAAGCTGCTGGTGACAGGTGGCAGCCACAGGTGGATCTGTCTGGGCTGGCCAGTGGCACGGTGTGATGCTCTCCAGAGGGGGATTTGGCTTAGGAAAGGTTTTGATTTCCTTTTCGTTCCCTGGTGTGGATGTACAGCCTGAAATATGACAAAATTACTTGAAACAAAAAAAAAAAAAATGTGCCTCCTCTAACACTAATGCAGGCACTTGGCTGCTCTGGGCTGTTACTTGAAACATGAATAAGCAAGGTTAGATTGTGTAACATAGTTGTACATCACCATGTTTTTCCAACAGTTTACCTGATCAATATTCCAGATTCGAGTTTCTGTAACTGCCTGTAGAGAGTCTATTTTAGGTGTATCTATTTCAACCACTTCAGCAAGTGTTTCAGAGCTTTCTTAGGCATTATCAAGCTCGGATCCTATTTTTTAAGGAAAAAAGAAAAAATGTCATTCTATCTTTTTAAGGAAATTAGATCCCAATTGCTACATAGGTTTCAAAGTAATTTCCTTCTCTTCCAGACATAGATGATGCCCTAACAATACCCCTAACACTCAAAGAAACTGGGAACTGGCAAACACACTGCTGCCAGTGGAGACTGGGGTTGTAAGGGGTTTGAATATGTGTGAAGATCCAAAAGCAAATGAAGTAAGAGGCCAGAACTCTGGATGCTGGAGCTACAAATGTTTTTGGATTTTTTTTGGTTTTTTTTTTTTTTTTTGCTGGTGCTCCCATGGCTCTGCTTCCTCGTGAAGTAAGAATGCAATGTTCAAAGGAAAAAAAAAGAATCTTCAAAAGAGGCAGAGGTAGACAGTGGACCCAAACCTGAAAGGGAAACATCATAGAAAAGAAGAAGCTGGCATGGAGCCTGTTTCCAACAGAAGGGTTTCACAAGCAGTCATCCAGGCTGCCCCTTGCCTCCCTTGTTTTCCTGACTTGCTTCTAGCCTTGTAGAGCCTGATTTGCAAAACAGCAGTCTGCAAAAGGCTGTGCAGAGGCCCTAACTTGCATGTCTGATAGCTGGAAATGCCAGAATTTCAGGGTATTCACAGTAATTGAGGATTTAACTAAGCCCCGCTGTTGTACATGAACTTTTGAGTGCAGCCCAGGGCAGATATCAGGGCTTTTTCTCATGTCTGTGGATCATTTTGTATCTCCAACCACAGCAGACTGCTCAATGGGATTAGTATATGAATGATTCTTAAGAGGGACTTGACAAGTTAGGGTTTAACCTCTAGCTCGCTGTCTGTAGGCAGAGATCAAAGGCAGTATTTTTGGAATGGCCCTTTCACACCCTCTTACTGTGAACTAAGATTTAAAGCAAGGATGTTTAGTCAGCACAAACTTGTAGCAGACCTTACCTTGCCCTCTCCTTAACATGGAAATCTTTTTAATGGCCATCCCAATTTTAATATGCACAACCTTTGTAACATGCAGGTACCATGAAATATTAGCACAGCTTGAGGTCTGTCTGCAAGGCATAATAGCACACCCGATAGCTCTTATGTGGAGGTGCCTTGGTGTTTCTCTACTGAATTACCTCATGCCAGAGACATGTATTCTCATGTGTTTTGTGTTGGAGAGGTTTCCAGATTAAACTCAAAGCAGACCCAGGACAAGTCAGAAAAAAATGTTTGTCTAAAGAGCCTAAAAATACAGCCACGGTTTCACAGCTCTCCTAGCAGAATGGCAGAATTATTGGAAAGTAGCAAAGATTTTTCCTGCACAGATAATAGAAAGTTCATATGAGACCCCATGTGTTTCAATGACATAGAAATTGCAGAGAGAAGATAAGAAATTAATTCCTCATTCCCACTGGCTAACTATGGGTTTTCATTCAAATTCCTATGGTCCTGTTGAGCAATACCTCTATTTGGGAAAAGAAGAGGCTATTCAGCATCTAGTTAGTAACAATGGCAGAGCACTGTCCCATGTGAATGCAAATGAATGTATATTGGAAATAGAAAAAGGTTTTCAGTATAATATCCTAAAACAATCACTGCAAACAGACACACAGTGAGCAAAGATGGTGACTAGGTGCTGCCTGATCCTGAAGGTGTGCCTGGCATTCTTGCACAATAGTGTGCAGGGTCTTTCCCTCTTGCCCAAAGCTGATTACCATATATCCATGATATATATTGCTTTACTGTCATTATATTTGAGTATTTTACCATATTTAATTCAAATATATGAAAAAATGCAATGTAATGCTTAGAAATGCTTTTCATCCTCACAACTAGCACTGCTGTCTCAGTGCTCAGGCACACCCAAGTGAGTGCTGGAAACTGGGGGAATAGTGCTTGCCTCCCTCTCCAATTAACAGCCTTAATGAGAAGTGCCTTAATGACTTCCAAGTAATTCTGGAGAACAGCTTTCCTTACAAGGGCATAAGTCTGCACTTGACTCCAGCACTTAAGGGCTAGACCTTCATGTTACTGTTACACTATCCTTAAGTCTCTGCTTTAGGAAGATCCAACAACTTCTGTAAACATAGGAGTGTAGAATAGGGCTATCCTAGAAAACATGAGGGGAATGCATGAATGAAGTGCTTCGGGGAGGGAAGGATGTGGTTTCTGAGAGTATTAAGAGAGTATCATCTATATACCAGCAGGAAAACTATACAGAATACTACAGTGAAGTAGCTGAGCCTAATTATAAACTGATGATAACTGCCCATGGAGGATGAGAGAACACACGTATCCGATGCTTGAAAGAAGGAGCTGGGACCTAATGTTATCGTGTATTTTTTATATTACTCCAGACCTAAGTCAAAGCAGAAAAGGTACTCATGATATTTTGGCACTCTGCAAACACACATGAATGTATTCCTGATGCTCAGAGCGCAGGATTTAAATAGGATTAAGATGCAACAGGAAAGAAGGAGAGGGAAGCAATAACAAGAATACAGTAATGTTATTTGTATTGGTTAATAGAACAGCAAGACTTCCAAATATTTTTTAATGAGACCCTAGTCAATCATTAAACAGTCATCCCACGCAGACCAAGTCTGCTCATACCCACAGGGCACTTCTGGGCTATGCCCTCCAGAGACCCTGTCTTTTCCTTAAGAACATGGCACCACGACAGAACTCTTCAGCATATGGGGTGCTTATGAGTGACGAATAAAGAGCATCAGAGCACTGAAATGGAGTCACAAGACACTTGCCAAAAAAAAAAAAAAAA
>VZRN01004857.1:2692468-2748203 GCA_013397935.1 Dasyornis broadbenti
AAAAAAAAATCAGAAGTTAATTCTTGTTTTTTCTTTAATGTAGTATTTCCCTTAATACTTCTTTTTTTCATAAGCAAACAGTCCTATGAATAAAATAATCTTTTCCACCTTCAAGAGTAGAAAAAAGGCTCTCATTAATCTTCTTTTCCAACATGTGAAATACATTCAGTGAGTTCTCTAGAGAAGAGAACTTATTATTTTCTCTTTATGTTTGTTTGCTAATTTATCCCTTAATATAAAATACTGGTCAAATTGCACATATGGAAAACCTGATTAGGATAAGATAAGCTTATTTGTATTAAAAGAGATGGCTGAACACCATGTATACAAAAAGCCTTTTAGAAAGATATCAGTAGATAGACTGATAAATAGATTTTGTATTTTTGAAACTCTCAAAATAGGTCCTGCAAGAAAACTTTCTTGGCAAATTGTTCCAATGCAGGAAGGACAGACATTGATAAATGAAGACACTACAGTGGACCAGGAACTTACTTTCAGCATTTTTCAATAAACTGCCCAGAAAAGAAAACAATGTTACTTTATAGCATAGTCTTAGGCTGCTTTTGCCCTTCTATTTGCAGTTTTATCTAATGCAACTGCATTTCTGGCTTCCATTTTCCCCCCAGTCTTTCAGTAAAAAACCCAAGTTCTAACACAGAAGTTGTGGGTCGCAAGCTTCTGAGGCTGGAATAAGCTGTCTTTCTAATACAAAGGCACAAATATCATAAGAAACTTTCAATTCCCTTCAATTTCCCAGAACAGCAAATGCAGCTACTTGGCCTTGTATGCTCTTCTTAGATTGCCTGACCTGTGTTAAATTGCATTACACTCAAGCAAGTTGGAGAGAGACTGTCTGACATGTGTCCTCACAAAAATGAGCTGAGTGTTCCACGAGGCTGTTGAAGGAAAAAGAACTACCAGCAGATAATAATGTATGTTCTTGATTTACTAATCTGAGTACAAATACAAGTATTTGCTAAAAGCATTCTCAAACCCTCAAACCAACTGATTTCTTTTAAGAAAACCTTTTGGATAGAGTCAGAGAGACTAGAATTTATCCCCAGGAAATTAATTACAAAATATAAAAATGCTATACACTAAAGGGATCTTGGCTGACAGCACAAGCTCCAAACGGCTCCCCCCAGTAAGCTACACTTGTGGTGAACCCCTGCATGCTCCCTCTGCACAGGTTGCCTGCAGAAACCATAGAGGTGGGGGTCGTTCATATTCCACCTTACATTTATAAGTTGGCAGATCGCGGAAAAGCAGCAAATATGCACTTTTAACATTCTGAAATTAATCTCCTGGAGGCCAAGAGATGCCTCCAGACCAACTGTCAGATGTTACAAACTTTCAGCTCCTGAATGCAACTGAACTCCCATTGGGCAAACAAGCTCAAGATTGTCTCAAAGGAGACAATCAATAATGTACAGAAAATAATGAATAAAAGATCATCAGATGTATCAGTGATTCAAAATCACTTGAGCTCTTCTTTAGTATTAGTGGACTGAAGTGCTTGCAGAATGATTTGAGTTCAGTGACCCAGATTAGTACCTCTACGAACATTTTACTTCATTAATAAAAAAAGCAGTGCAGCAGGAATGGTGAGATGAAGCACTGCACAGCTGGGTATGGAGTTTTCAGCCCCACAGCTCTTGCTGTCCTTTCAGCTCAGCCATTTGCCTATTGTAGCCTTTACGTAACTTTTATGTGACTGAACAGATCTTCGCACAAGAACTGCTCTCATTAACCAGAAACTGGGACACACGGAGTCCTTTCCTTTCTTCTGAGAGTCCTGTCTGTGATTTCCAACCAGGTGCTCCAGTGGCTGCTTCCAAAGTGACTGAGAAAACAAATACGTATCCTTCATGTGTGACTCTGTGCGTGCCACAAATTTCTAAGGTGTCTGTGCCTCCTGAAAAAACAGGGTTGACTATTCCTGCTCTGTACTATTCCTGTCAGCCCAGGAAGATGACACATTTCAATCTTCCTATGTCAGTGACTGGTTTTGCCTGTCTCAGGTACAACCTGCCTTGCATGCTAAGCAATATTTACTGTCAAAACATCACATCTGATTTTTTCATAAGAAGTTTGTAGCATGTTGCATGGAAGCAGCTGTTCTACATTTTTTTCAATGTGTTAAGTGACAGTAATGGATGCAGAGCCTAAAGCGGTCAGCTTTCTAAAGGTGTGCTAGTTTGCAATCTGTCACTGGTGACAAAGCCAATTTCAAGCAAGAACAGCAACGCTGCACAGAAAAGGACAGGAGGGACCTCTGCAGCTTATTAATCTAATTATGGCAAACTTGTGGCAGTTGTGTACTTTTTACTTTCGGAGCAATTACGTGCAGGACTTGGAGAAGTTAAACAGTATTGAAACGAAAAAGCTACCCTGAGCCACAGATCGAGGGTTATTAACTCCGGTGTAGGTGTGGTGCCATAGCGAGCTGAGGCAAGCGAGCGCTGTGCCGCAGCCTCTCTGCGCTGGCGCGCCCTTCTTCCACTCTGCTCGTGTGTGGAGACTGCGGAGACCCTCAAGAGTAGCTCACACGCTGTGTAGTAACTCTCAGGTACCTGCCCTTGCCATGAAATACAGAACCCCCAGCTGCTACCTGCATTCCCTGCCTAGTCCGTCAGGACAAGCACACTAAAAAGAAGCCCAAACCAGTCAGCAGAAGAGCAGGGAGCCAGCAGAAAAGATGTTTGCATCCATGCTCTCTAGTGTATAATTACCTGTATAAGGGCTGCAGAAATTCCATCTAGTTGATATATGGAGCTCACAGTCTTCCCTGGAGGTTGTCTTCATCTGGTTTTAAATTACTGAAATGTGTTTGTTGCTTGCTTTCATGCTGTGGAAGAAATTGCGATGGAGGAGCCTGGTTAGTAGAAATGCGCAGCGAGTGCGGACTTGGTGTGGCACCTTCCTCTGCCTAGAAATGTTTAAAACATTTTTTGCAGAGTGAGCCTCATCTTAAACACTTCTAAGTCTCATGGATGTTTTGCCACAAAAGATGCAAGAAGAATGTGGCACCAAAACAAGTCTAAAGCCCCATGCTGAGGGCAGTCAGCCTGGAGGGACAATTCCTGCTTCAGAGAGTAGCATAAAATCCACAGACAAACAGTCACTGGACTAAAACCCAAGCATTTGAACTGGGACCATTCTGCTTTACTCAGTTTTAAAGCACCTAAAACCTTACTTGGATTTAACCATGAAATTCAGAGATTTCACTGAAAATTAGTCTGTACATACATATGAACTTCCATATCAGCAGTCATTGGGCAAAAAAAAAATCAGTAAGTAGTGCTCTAGTTGTGTTTTTAGCTGGCATATTAGCTATTGCCCCCAAGAGAAAGGAGAGATTAAAGAAATCTGGACGCTGACGGTGAACCATCTGCTTGCAACCCTCTACGTGACCTGATGAGGCAGGGATAAAAATGTATGTTCTGCCTCAAAACAGAGAAGGGTGACTATAAACAGTGTGCCCTTGGAAGAAGAAATCAGGAGGGTTTCTCATTCTTCTGGCTGTCCTTGGATGATGAGGAGGTCATAACCTTCCACCACCACAGGAAAAGGCAAATTTTGGAGAAGGCAAGTTGCCAGTTGACTGCAGAACAGGAGGACAAAACTGGTGTCACTCACCTGCTGGAAACAGGAGGGGAGAAAATTAGTGTCTTTCCCTTCCTTACTGCCTTTGCAAGCACTTATGTGGCTCTTTGTCATAAAAACAAGCACTGCTCACTAGAAAAATATCTTACAGTGTGACATACTGCAGTTCCTGGTTGCAGCAGTCAGAAACGGGAGTGAATACATTGGGTGACTGAACCTTAAAGTTACTCCTGGCAACTCCTATTGGAATCAGGGAAAACCAAGGGCCCTTAAAATCTTTCAGGAGATTTGAGACATCAGGACTAATAGGAAGGTGGGAAGGGAAGGAAAGTCTCTAGGAAGGAGGATTCATTAGGTCTGGGAGGTTTTACTTCTGGTGGTCTGACTATTCCTTGGTGTTCAAATGTAAACAAGCTACATCTACCTTCTAAATATGCCTTTTAATAATTTCTGTGTGCTAAGTATTCTCAATGTCTCCCATTCCTGAGAATTAAAGTTTAATTTCAGAAAACAAATTTTAAAAAATTTCAGATTTTTGCAAGATTTCTTACTATTCTGGAAAAAAATGCATTTATTGGCATGCCTTTGACTATTTTAGAAATCGCACATCTCAAGCTGGTACCACCATTACATGGTTTTTGTCTTATCTTAAATTTTTGTTTCTAGGATCTAAGCCTCCTATATTCTACATAATGTGAGACAAAAATAAAGTAAATTAAAAATAATTAATAAAACAAATTAATAGAAGGAAGGGAGCTAAAGATAAAGGGTGTTTTAATTCAGTCACTGAAAATGAGATTTACTGGACCCCTTTTTAAACAGATGGCTGCCTTATCACCATGTGTCTCAGTTAGGACCACTTCAGTTGCTATCTATATTCAGAGGGGCAAGCAGTGTCTACCCTAAGTACCTGGACAAAAAGTTCAATTCTCCTGAATGGATATAGCCTTCTCACAGGAAGACATAAAACACTAACTGATTCTTTGAAATTAGAGGAGAAAAAAAAAAAAAAAAAAATCCAGATTTCCTTTACTATTTGTAGCCACCAGAACATTAATTCACAGCCTGCACAACAGATGACACCAGTCGTCTGTTTATACTATGCTCCAATACTATGTCCAATAGATTAGTACATATTTTATCATTATTGATTTAATAAAAGCCATTTTGCAAGACAAGTAGTGTTAACTGTTGCTTTTTACATAGATCATCCCAAGTACATGAAGAAAACCTGTTCTTGCCTTTTACATCATGTCTAGAGAACATCAAAACATTTAACCAGTCTATCTTCCCCTGCCTCTGCAAAGCCCTTAGTCTGCAGAGGAGGAGTTCTGCACATGTATTAAGCTCTACTAAATCCTTAGCTTAGAATAATATTGGAGTAATGTTTAGTCCAGCTTTCAGATGAAAGACTGCAAGGTAGACCTGACTGAGGAGTGGGAGGTGGCTGGGGTAATGGGAGGGATAGTGGCAGAGGAAGAGATGAGGAATAAAACAGTGGGAATAAGAGAGGGCAGACTCTAGGACTGTATTATTTTTAATCAGCACAAAGCCCAAAAGAAATTTAGCGGATAAACACTGTTACACATGTTAAGGGATTTTTTCTTTTTCAACCAGAAACAAAACTAAATAGCAGCAAACCTCTGCTCAACAGGATGCTGACATTGGAATCCTGTCTAACTGTTTTCAAACCAGTCATTAGGGGCATTTAAACAACTTTCCCAGTGTCACCAAAGTCTAGGAGGCAGCAGGAACTAGATCTCCTTTATCTTTAAAGATCTCTAGGGACAATGCAGCAGCAATGGAGAAATGGTCCACGTTGTTGCATTGAAGCATGGATCCCAGCATCAGTCCTTTCCCAGAGTGCTTACTTGAAATGTAACTGTTTGTCTGAGTGGCTCAAGGCAAATTAAAAAGCTCAGGCCTCTGGTTAAAATGAGAATATGAACAAAAGTACCATTGCAGCAACTGTTGAGAAGAAAATGTCATCCAAGTATCAGCTGTAGTAGTGAAAAGAAGTCCTGTCTTAATCAGAAACTTTCCTATGCTGAAGAAAGGCAAGGTACATGCAATAACGCAAGCTTAATGGAATCCTGAGAAATCTTACCTACCTCATGTATACACTTGATGAGGAAAATACTAAACCTCCACTTGAAACCTTCTTAAATAGCTAGGATTTTAAATAGAGACTGTTTATAAAGCAATGGATCAATTAAATTAATTAAAGGATGCATAGTATTTTATAATATATTTTCTTTCTTTAATCTCAGTAAACTCATGGATTTATTTCTTTCAAGGCTAGAGCAGACTAGCATGAACATCTTCTCTCATCTGTGCAAACCCTGGGTACTCTATGCTACGTGATTTTTTTCCTTACAGGACAACAACTTTCCTTAGTATGCAACTGAACATGTGGAAGATCTGTAACATGACTAAAAGCAGAGGATCTTTTACAAAATATTCATCCTCTACTTGAAAACCTCAGTTGAAGTCAAATCAGAAATATTCTGAAAATTGGATTCAGAGTCTTTAAAAAAAATGTCATTATCAACATGTTTAACTTTTGTTTCCTTATGGGAATGTAACTCCAATATTAAGTTTCTGCTTCTTGAATAACTGTTTTGACTGTAGTCTAGTCACCTTCTGAACTAAATATTTTAAATTTGAAAGCCTGACTAATGCAGATAAGCTGCATGCATACATTGCAATCCTATCTTCTATGTGTGGTTTCTCCCTGATAGTTGTTATCATATAATCACAATCTTGCTGTTTAGGAAAATGAGGCAGAGGGAAGTAACAATATTTGGCAAAAGATGCATGGCAAATCACTGTTTGTAAAAATACAGGAGGCCAGCATTGTCACATGTTCATGATCCTACTTCACAAATGCTAAGGTCCATCCTTGCTTATTTGCTTTTCTTTGCACCTAGATTCAAACAAAAACTGGCTTATTAGAACAGTTCAAACATTTGTGAAGATCCATAGCAATATTTCCATAAGTTGTATGAAAACACAGATAATGCATCAGCTATCAGATCAGAAAGTAACAAAATGACCTCAATACAATTGGAAGCTTAAAGCTAAAACCACCTAAAGGTTAAAGCAGTGCTCAGCTCTGCAAAGATGCGCAGGCAGTTTACACAGACAGACTCTCTAATGAGCAATTAGCAATTCTTGCATTATTTATTCCTAAATTGTTCTGCTATTTCCAGAGAGCATAGAAATAAAACGCAAGTCTCCTGACACTCAATGAAGCTGTGGCTGGAGGTGATATCAAAAGTCTGCCTGCAGGTATTGAGGGATCTCACTACAAACTCATGTGATGTGATGTGATGTGATGTGATGTGATGTGATGTGATGTGATGTGATGTGATGTGATGTGATGTGATGTGATGTGATAGACAAATGCATTGTATGACCCCGCCCAGAATGTGAAATTTTGAAGCATTTGTTTATACTGGAGAATCACATTTGCAGCGTATCAGCAGTCACGCACTTAGCAGTAATACTAGAAGTCTGCCACTGGCCCTTCTTTAGGGTGAGCTGAATGACTCTAGGATCCATACACAACATTTATTGATTATAATGCAAGGTTACACATTAGACTCATATGTAATCTATACATAGTCAGCGTTTCAGTCTCAGGATGGTAAACCAGATGGAGAGAATTTTGTTCGAAGATATATTTGTGGAAGAAAAATACTTTAATTTCTATCTAAATTTATGCAAACAAAACAGATCTATTTTTAGTTGTAAATATCCTAAATTCCCCATCTCTTCTCATGGAAGGAGTGAATTTATCAGGGATTTATCAAATGTGACTCCAACTAAGGGGTTACATGATAATCTCTAAAACAGTTACTTTGCCTGCATCTTCATAAGCAAGAATTCGGCAAAAGATGTAAAATCCAATTCAAGAAGCAACTAAAAATTCCCCTGGTGGAAGAAGTCAAATCGCGCACAGCTTAGTAGAAGAAAACTTTCTATAGAAAGGAAAAAAACCTGCACTAGGAAGAACAGCACATACAGTGCTTATGAAGAAAAGGGATTAATTTTACGTGCAACCACTGCTGTGTATCTTTCTACAGTGGATGGTTTTAATGACTGTTACATGGAAGCAGTAATTCATTCTAGGGTTACAAATTAACTCTTCCAAGTGACAGTTGTTATCTAATCAAGTTTGACATACGTGGCAGAGGTAGACAAGGGCATAATTTGACCAACAGATGGCTTCAGTTGTTGTATTGTAACTAATACTCAGAAAGAATTGTGACTTAACAAAATCTCTTGGGGAAAACAAAATATTTTTCATGTTGCCTCTGTGAAATACAGCTTTTCTCCAGGGATCTTTGATTCTCTTTGGCCTCTGTATACATGTAAGTAAAATGCAAATAATGTAAGAACATTTAATACAGCACCATCAGGAGCAAAGCCATGAAATTTGCTGCTGTTCATTGGCAGCGAACAGCAGAGGATGCCAAGGCCTATGTCCAGTGTCTGCTCTGGACTTGAATCTTGAGCATGGACACTGGTAACCTTGTGTACTTCTGCTCACACTTCAGTTTCTCTTGTCAGATTTAGGTCAAATACTGTTAAATGGAAGAAAGAGAGAGAGAGACTATAACAAACACCTTACTCACTGCTAGAGATCTGACTGGAATTCAGAGGCAGTGATGACACTGAGAAAGGACAACAGAGAGACTTTTTAGAAACTTAGTCTGGTGTTTCTCACGTCAGGTGAAGAAACCTTTAGCCGGTTAAGAGCAGACACTGACAGCTCTCACAGTATGCCAGGCAAATGTAGGCAGAAACTGAAAACAGTAAGTGTCTTCAATGGAAGCCAACAACCATTAACTCCTTAAGTCAGATTGAGTCTGCACAGACTTCTCAGACTAAACTGAGTGTGGAGAGTATCAAAGTATCAAAGACATAATTAAGATATTTGCAAAAAGGGCAGGAAGAATTACCAGTCACCAGGACACAAGCATTTTTGTTCCTTTAACCCACATCTTTCTAAACATGGCTTTAGACACAGAAAAGTGAATGTGTATAAGGAGTCCAGGTCTAGGCTAGGAGGAATTATTGTAAGAAATATTTATTGGAGTTAAACTAGTATAGATTTTTTCAGACCAATTAGAAGTACTCATTCTCCTGATCTGACTCTCTCAAGAGCATTTGCCAACCCCAGCTCTGTCCACTCCATGAATTAAGGCATTATTATATTACTTTTGTTCCAATGCTTCCAAAAATGCTCTTTTGTTAGAAGACCATATTTGCTCCTAGTAACGGTATGCAGTCATTACTGTGTCCTCTATTTGTGTCAAAAAATAACTTCAGTTTTAAAACAGGTAAGAGGACAAGAATGCCTAGGGAAAATTGTGGGCATTATAGGAACAAATAAGTAAGTATGCTCCATCAAAATGTCAAGCATCACTGTGCTAAATTAAATTATAGAAACTATAACTAATTCTCTCTGTTAACCTACAAAAGACTAAAACCTGCTTTGTTGCCTGTAGTTCATAACTGAAGTAACAAGCTCAACTCTAACATGATTCCTCATGTTCCTTATATTTCCAGTGAACACTTATGCACTGCTTATGAATTCTTCCTAAGTCCCTTTTTCTCTTTACTCAAAATAGACAACCAGTCTGTGTTATTTATACAATTTCTCTTTAAATAGTCTCTTAATTCTACATTGAAAAATTGCTTTTACAAATTTCTCTTAGAACCAGAAGAGCAGTCATTTCATATTGCTGACATTTTTTTCATTTTGTAGGGATTTGAATGACTCAGCATCACATTCTTTATGATTAGGAAATGTTTTGCAATTTCACTTTATGATATATCAGTAAAATTTTATGTTCCCTTAATGTGTCTTCCTGAGATTGGCTTGCCATAAAACTCATTTGTGTGCTGCTGCCATAGTTCTTTTGCTGATTTTTACCATTGTTCAACACACTTATCACTAATGTAAGCCCCATTAACTCTTATTCCCTCCTCAGCTAAGAATCTGACTAAAAAGCAAAGACTGAAATCAATTTCTAAGTTAGGAAAAAAATAACTGCTTAGGAAAAATTAGAGGGGAAAAAAAAGCAGCAATAGCCATACAAAATTACTGTATGAAATAAAAAATTTTACAAATGCAAGAAGTACAGACTATAGCTTGTTTAAGATGTTTAGGACATTCTACTTCAAAAATACTGGGCTTGCTCCTCCTAAATTTTTGTACCAATTCAACCTGTCCCCTTTTCCTGTCTGTATTCTCAGCACCTGCTGAACTACTTCTATCCCATTTCCTCTTGACAGAGTTAGATACTGCTTCACTGTCCAGTTATGATTTGCCTCAGTACCTTTTCAGAATCCCATTGTTCTATCTTATCTCAAAAGCACTCTGGTCCAAGAAAAAATATGAAAGGGAAAGCAAAGAGAGGTGCTAGAGGGTGATGTGTAATGGCAGGGGAAAACCAGTTCAATGCAAATGAAAAGAAACTGATGTAAATAAGATTGTGGGGTGAATTAGGTGAGACACATAAGCTTAGCAGAACATGGGTAAAGATTTGCACTTTAGCCCCTGCTCCCAGGGACTGCTTTATAATTCATAATCACCATGTAAAGACAAACAACAACTCTTATTGAGAGCAATGAATCTCAGGTAAAGAGGGCTGTGCAAAGGCAAAGCTATGGCTTTGAATTTTCTCAGGCAGGGAAGGGCACTGAGCTGAGACTTCCATACTTTCAGCAAGTGCTCTAACACTGACCTAAAGAAGAAAAAAGAATGTACTAACAGCTTTGAAAGAGGTTATACATATTATGGAAGGCTAAACTTGAATTCTGGAACTACTTAACAGTTCAGGAATACTTAGTTTGCATCATCCTAGCAGGACCTATGCTCTGAGCAGCCTCACCCTATTAAGATGGAGATTCTTTCTGGATATGCTGAAGACTTTCTGACACTTTGGGAACTTTAAAAAGAAATAAGGCAACTTTTCTGGATTTGAGATTTTTAGGATTTAATTTGGATTTATGTGTCTGCAATCCCCTAAGTCATTCTTTAACATCTCAGTTCATGACCATACAAGAAATCTACTTTAAATTCTTTGGATTTTTGATGCAACCAATACTGTAATTGTTCCTATGCTTTTTTAGACTTTGGATTGGCAGCTCTTCATGCAGTCATATATTCATGGGGCAGGCAGAGCTTTACTGATGTTTCTGAGCTAATTTTCAGAATAGGCACCATATGTCTTAAATATTGATTAATAATAGCGATATGCAGATTTGTTTTTGTTTTACCAAAGGTCTTGGTTAAAAAAAAGCAAAATTTCCTTACATACCAGACCAAGAATTACATTTACTGTTTGCTTTCTAACAGCAATAACACATAGAAGATTTACTCACTGGCTTTACACATTGTCTCAGTTGTTCCCACCTTTCACAAGGTGGCCTTAAAATAGAACTCAGATTCTGATTTATCCAGGAAAAATTAAAAGAAGATGAAAAATTTGTAAACAACACTAACATTATTTGAAGATGCAAGCAGAAAATCAAGCATTCAATTTTAAAATGAAGCTAAAATTTAAAGGAAGATAAACCAATGCATTTAACACTTTCTTTTTATTTAGCATTTACTTTCTAATATTTGTCCAGTGATAATAACATTTGTGAGTTTAACTGCCTTCCAATAGTATAGAATATATTTTTTTTTTTCTGTCTTGCAGAAGAAGCACTAAAAGTCGGCCTTTGTACTTCCAGGTCAAAATTTCTCCTGACTTTTATTCTCTTTACACAGAAGCTGGTTTAAAATACTGCTCTGTTTGAGAGCTTTTAGACTGGATATATCTTCGCTCACAACAGGCACTTCTCCACTTTGATCCTCAGTTATCACATCTTCACTGTCTGACAGCGTACACAGGAGTGTATCATTTTCATAGGTAGGAAAATAATACCTGAAAGAAACAAGACATGATTACTAGACAGTCACACATTTTGTTTGAGAGGCTGTGATTAGATTTTTAAAAAAGGAAAAACAAGCAAGTCTGGTTGTCTGGAAAAACAGTAAACAGCACACCCAAAAAATCAACTGGTATGCACAGTGTAGAAGAGTCACAGAAAAGAGCTGACAACAGACAAACCCTTCCTCCTATTTGTTCATCCACATGATGTCCCAACAGAGACTACAGATCCATATTTGTCCCACAATAAATGCTGAACTGAGGTGTTTGAGTTAGAACACTGTGCTCTACCACCCAGTAGTGAGAGCATCATTCCCTGGACCTATACAGCCTTAGAGTCTGAACCAGTGTTTTGTTACACTCTGTCTCTATTTTCCATGGAAAAAAACTATGGGTAAACAACCAACTTGTTTTGATGCTTAAAGTTACATAGACATCATGCCTATATCTACATTAGACATGCAAAAGGGGTTTGATTTGCTTCTAGAACAATTTAGAAACAACAGACTTCTCTAACATACTGACTTGAAAGTGCAGATCCCACATATGGGGACACTGTGTCCAGGATGCAACTAGAAGAGCAGCATCCCATGTTCATTTTATCTTCAGACTGTATGGAGATTTCTAATTCTGAGTAGTTTTGAGACCACTTATTATTTTATCTGGGCCAGTAGATTTAAGGAGCTCAGAGCACTGTTGTATGGGCAAACCCCAGAACTTTCAGCTTATTGTTTCATAGAAATTACCAAGTAAAAGTATAAATGCTGGAAGAAACGTATTTGCCCTTACTGTGGTTGATCCCATGTAGACCTGGCTGGCAGGAATGCAATGTGTTTGGTCTCTTCCATATGACTTATCAATCCTCCTTTGGACTGAAACTTCTCTTGGCAGTTGTAACAGCGACAATGATGGATTTCTCTTCTGATGAAATTCACTAGTTTTACTTGCTGATAGAAGTTCAGACCTAGGAGAGATGGTAGTGAACAAGCACTTGGGCAACATAAGTCTTAATTTAAAAATGCTTTCTTACATTAACTGTAAAGATTGATAAGAGTTTACTGAAGACCAGCACTGCCTGAATGCTGTATCTTAGCAAATTAACTAAGTGCTTATTCCTAGCTGCTGGGAAACTAACCCTTCTTTTAGTGCAAAAACTCCAACATTTTGCTTCCTCTCAGTCTAAGTCTTTAAGCTTAGTTACAGAGCTCCAGGATGAGGCAAGAAGGTTGAGGAATATTAGGGAATAAGAGAGAGACTGACTACTGGCATTGTACCCTGGCTTCCCTGGGACAGGCCCAGCAGGCAGACAGGATGCATGGTTTGATGAATTCCCTGCCCTCCCTCTGCCTGTCTGAGCACAGTGACTTAAGGGACAGGGGCTGTGGTGCCAAGTCCCTGCCCAGGGCAGTAGGCTCATCTCCTGTGACTGTCCCACCCGCCCAGGTGTAATAGGTGTGAGCCCCTGCAAGCGGAACCCATCAGTGATGAGGATAACGGTTCATTCAACATGGAGGTGCCGCCAGGGTTGAATCAGCCTGTGCCCTGCAAAAAAACTGTGCCCATAAAGAAAAAAAGGTCATTGTCACAGACAGCTCCCTGCTGGAGGGAAAGGAAGGCTCAAAATGCCAACCAGACTCACTGCTAGGGGAAATCAGCTGCCTCCTTGGGGCCCTGGTTAAAAGTGTGATGAGAAACCATCCTACCCTCAGGGTGATTACCTGTTAGTGATTTTTAAGGTGGGCAGTGATGAAGTTGCAACAATTAGTGCAAGGGCAATCAAGAGAGACTGCAGGGCCTTGGGACAACTGGTTAAGGGGATCAGGAGCACAAGTAGTGTTTTCCTCTGTCCTTCCAGTTGCAAGGAATAATGAGGGAAGAAACAGGAAGAGCCAGCAGATCAAGACCTGGTTCCAAGCCTGGTGTCACTGGAAAAATTTGGGGTTTTTGGATCATGGGTGTGTCAACATGACCCCAGGCCTGCTGGCAATAGACAGGGTACACCTGTCTCAGGGGAGGAAAAGGATCCTTGCACAGGAGTTGGCAGGCTCATTGAGACAACTTTAAACTAGATTTGAAGGGGGTAAGGGATAAAACCAGGTCTGTTAGAGATGAGCCTGAGGCAGCACGACAGTGTATTATATTAAACAAGGCTCAGTGCTGGGTCCTGCAGTTGGGTCACACAACCCCATGCAGTGTTACAGGCTGGGGGAAACTGTGTGCTAGAAAACTCTGGGGGTGTTGGTTGAGAGCAGCTGAACATGAGCCAGCTGTGCTCAGGGGACCAAGAAGGTCAATGGCATCATGGCCTGTATCAGTAATAGTGTGGCCAGCAGGACCAGGGCAGTGATTGCCCCCCTGTTTAGCCTGGGGTAAAGGAGGCTCAGGAGTGACTTTATTGCTCTCTACAACTATCTGAAAGGCGGCAGTGGCCAGGTAGGGGTCAGTCTCTTCTCCCAGGTAACAAGTGATAGGGGGAGGTTTATGCTGGATATTAAGAAAAATTTCTTCACCAAAAGGCTTGTCAATACTTGGCACAGGCTGCTCAGGGAAGTAGCTGAGTCACCATCCCTGGAGGTATTTAAAAGATGTGTAGATGTGGCACTCAGGGACATGGTTTAGAGACAGACTTGGCAGGACTGGGCTGATGGTTGGCAGTCGGCCTCAATGATCTTAAAGGTCTTCCCCAACCTAAATGATTCTATTCTACAGCAGAAAGCAAACATCGGCCAAACAAGCTTCTAAGTCGCAAGCAAATATTAACAGGCATAATAACAACAATAATAACAACAATAACTGCAATAAACTCTCCCAAAAAAGAAACAAAACTAAAAAACCAAACCAACCAACCAACCAACAAACTTCCAAGTTTCTGGCAATCAGACCTGGAACTCATAGAGCAGGTATTTGTAGAAGCTACTCTGCAGAAGAACCCAACGGGTCTAAAGAAAATAGCACATATCCTTGGCAGTAACAACAGTTCCATAAAAATAAAGTAAGTCTTGGCTTGCTTTTTTTATCTGGCAGAAACAGTTTCCATAATGGAAAAGTTAAATGTCTGTACAAAAATAAAACCGATAAAGTTGTTTTCCACTATTCTTATGATGTGGTTTTCTCCACACTAGTGGCAAATGCTGACAATTACAGCACCTCTTACTCACCATGCTCTGACTTTATTTTAGGAAAGTGAAATCCATGTGATTTCTGGAGGAAAAAAAAAGGGGAAGGAAAAAATATCTTATTTCCACTACTTTACTATCCCAAGTTAAAACAGCTCAGCTTTTCATAGGCTGACACAGACATATGCATATAGACACACAAACATTAATATGTGAAACAAACCCTAAAAGTTTTGGTTCATCAGAAACTTTTGTATTCTGTTAAACCATAATACTGTTGGATAGTTTATTAAAACTGAAACACAGATGTTAACCATTAAATATGTTCAATCATCAAACCACTATGATATTAAAGATACTACTTCTTTTACTGTCTGTAGACTCACAAGGAATAGCCAGTCATACTCTTAATGTAAAGCTTGACTTCTCTGCATATTTTAAAGAACAAATGCTGGAGGTGCATGCAGTACTTCAGCTCTGTGCTTACGATGGCATTCTAATGTAGCAGCTGATTTGACCTTAATGAAAATGCTACAAACCCAATTTTTAATTCCAAAGTGATAAAAAACCGGTTACTCAGTCCTACCTGCATGTGAAGATACAGTTTTTCTGTGGTGTCTGCTTGTTGTTCACAGAACAGACAAACTGCGCATACAGGATGCTCTTCCCAGTCAGACCAGTCTCTTATGAATGAAAGTCAAAAAGATTAATTTAGTTGTGGAAAAGAGAAGACACATTTTGTGAAAGGGCAATTCAGATTCTGCTTTCACAATACTGGAAATAAATCCAGAGAAACTGCATACTTTAAAGGGGTGGAAAAGACAGTGGGGATTTAGAGCTGGATACATGATTATAATCTGGTGTACAGTCTAAAAAAAAATTTCAAATTTGAGAATAACTGAGCAGTTAATGTTGGGTAATTCCTGTGCAGACAGGAATATTAAATCCTACTTGAAACTGTCTGCACTAACAAACAGAGTATTAACTTCAATTTCTATCAATTTTGGCGAGTCATCAAATACTGCTTTCAGTGTCTATTTTTCTAAAGTCTTTTAAAATTCTGTTATACTTTTCTAATCTTTCAGTACACCAGCCAAAGTCATACTCACACGGCAGAGCTAACTCCAAGTGTTATTTACTTAATAAATATTAATTACTCACTTATGCTACATTTAGACACGTACACACAGAGAATTCTTTACCAAAACATCTTAGTACTGCTGAGAGATAGAACTATTACTGCAACCAGGTAGAGCCAAGCAAAATTAACCTCAAGTCACAGAGAGAATCAAGAAGATCAGGGACCCTGATACCCATAAATTACTTCCTGCTTATTCAATTTTGTATGGCCAAGGAAACCACCTCTGCAGTGATCTGAGGGCCTAGACCACAGAAGAATGCAGAGAAGGTGGATGTTGCCCTCAGTCAGCACTGCTGAGAAGCTTCCTTTGAAATCCTTCTTTAATCTCTAGTTAATACATTCTATCAATTTTTTTCACACAATTTCTTCCTCATACTGACATTTTTGATGCTTACTTTTGATTTTTAAATTTGAGCAAAAGCCACTCAACTGTTTTCTGGTACAAAAGTGAAAAATAATGCATTTTGTCTACATCATTACAAACCCAGAACATTCTTGTTTGAGCTCTAGGCAAACAAAAAATAGGCTTGTGGTTGAAATATGAAGTTTACAGCTTTCAGTGCTGAGACGTGTTTTTAATAAGGAAAAATTGGAGTTGATTTGATTGGCTTAAATGAACTTAAACTGTGTGCTAACTATGCACAGCATTTTCCCTGCAACTACTTTAAAAAATAATGGTCCTACAAGCCTGTGTCATGGGCACATAAGTAACTCTTACTCTTCTAGGTTATCTAGTAATTCCCGGTCGTCCTCTGACTGCACTTCCTCCCACGACTTTCCAAATTCCTGGGGGTAAAATAAGAAAAGAAAATAAAAACATTTCCTGATTCACATCACACATCATCAATCAACTGAATGAACATCTCAGAAGTCACAGTCAGGATCTTATTTTGCATCAGTTCAGTACTGCTGTGAGTAAATGGCAGTCATACAACAATGCTTGAGTAAGAATTTTTAAAATAACAATTATTGTCTTTTAACGGGACATTCCCTACACTACAGCAGAGAGGGTGATGATTGGCACAGAGTTCTCAAGAAAAGCAGAGTGCTGTAACACTTCCAAGGTGTTCCTGAGGTGGATATGTTATCACTGCCTCAAGTTTGCCTTCCCACTTGCTCAATCCAATCTGCCTACCTGGCTTTTCATGCAGCACATGCTGCTTCATGCAGCTGTCACACCTGAGGCTTCAGCTGGCACAGCTACCCCAGTCAGTGCCTGTACCTTGTTCAAGGCTGTGGCAGTGAAAACACAATGTAAACTTAGCTACAAAGTGCTCCAGAAAGGCAGTGGAGCCAGGGCATGCACCTCTGAGCTAGACCCGTTTCTCTTCCCTCCTCAGACACGAACGTAAGCACATCTATTCATGGTGTTCTGTTCTTTCTTTTACTTTTTGTGTTGTTTATTTATACCTTAAAGACCTTGAGCACGAAGTATATGACAATACATTTGTTCAGCTTTCAGCACAATGGCAAGCACTCTCAGCATGACTGAGATATAAATAACAGGCAATAAAAAGCTGAAGGGCTCTACTCAAATACCAGCAGTGATGTTTAGCTGGTGTTTTTCTTTCCTCAGATTCCTCTTGTCTTTAAAAATAAACCGAAGCAAACCAACCAGTAATCAGAACAGTATTTTTGAAGACATACTTTTGATGGCTGTGGAGGATTCACTAAGATCATAGAAGGTGATCTTGTCCTCATTAAAAAAAACAAAGGCAGCTAATAAAAAGATAATACTTTAATTAATTTTATTCAAATATTCCTTCTAATAAATATACTTAATAACATCCTTAGTAACAAGTATGATTATTGTCTTTATGGTTGTTTAGAAAAAGAAGGAAAAGATAACCATAATTTAACAATTTAGTGAGAATTTTTAAAGTTGTTAGTGTCTATCAGGAAAATGATAAACAATTGTCTCTAGACAGCTCTAAACATAATGTCATCATATATTACAGAATGAAAATTCTGTAATTAATTCAGTGATACTACACGGTAGAGTGTAAACTCTCTGAGTGAGAGGGGAGACTCATTAATGTCACCATTACTGTGACATAGCACGATGCCATTAACACCTCTCACCACATGTTCTCCCAGCTGTGCACTAGCTTCCTATGTCTGCTAATGTTAACACTTTAATGAGCAGATAGTGCTCACAACCACTGCAAAATGAAGACAAATGCTCACCATTTTTCCACTTTACCAGCTCAAAGTACATGAGCATAAAAGAGTATGTTCAAAACAGCAGCCAATATTAAGCTTCACCTTTTAATTAAAAGGTGAAATGGAAAAACTATGCACAAGCGTTGTTATTGCTGTTGTTTCTTTATGGTCTTTCTGTGAAGAAGGCAGAGAGGAATCTTGTAAGAGGTCTCTGTTTCACTCATCTATTTATACTCAGAGGAGCAAAAAAAAAAGGGAAAAGCAAAAAGCTAACCAGGTCTTGTATTACTGGAAAATTGCATGGTGAATGGATAACCAGGAACACTGTGATGAAAGTGCCAAGAGACTGAATCTGAGCAACTGGGTGGAAAAGAGCTCTTTGAAACACTCTTAAACATCTTTCAGGTTTTTAAAATTTTTTTTTAAACACTTTTTCACTTGATGGACATCTGGGACCATCTGCCTTTGTTAAGTATTCAACTTTCTTTGCTCTTTCATCCAAGATGCAAGAGCTCCCAAGAATCACCTCTAGGGATTCCCAAGAAATTCTTAAAACCAGAGAAAAAATGAGACTTGACATTGTTAATAGTTCAAACACTAGAAAATGCATAATTAAAAAAACCCTGAAGGCCTTACTATATATTCAAGAAAAAACAACTTTTTCTTTTAAATGCTTACTGTGTACCTCAAAGAGAGGATAATCCTATAGAAAAGTGAGGAGAGCATGCAAATGTGTGTGGTTGGATTATTTCCTCTTCCAAAATGTAGTCTAAATGCACAGAGATGAAATGCCTCACTGGCAATTTACCTTCTCAATTTGAGTGCAGTTCTACAGGGAGAAAGTCTGTGTGCCTCACTGAGGGAAGATACCCCGGCTTGAAAAGAAGTGCTGAGATGGGAGAAACTAGGAACAGCAGCTGGTATCTCAAGCAGTGTTCCCTAAAGACCAGTTACTGAATTACATGCAAATGGAGTTCCAGGCCTGTGGAGCTCAGAAACTCCAAACGTATGTTGCTTTCCCCCGCGAATTTTCTCTCGCCTTCTTCTCACCTGTCTTGCTGTGATCATCTGAGTTATGTTACCTGTTTTACATTGCTGCAGAGCTCAAGATGGTCTATGAGGAAGAAGAGTTGGCCTTACAGCGACATTAGTTAATCCATGTTGGATGAATTTCAATATGAAGTATTCCCACACTTGAGGGATTTTATTAAATCTTGAACTGTCACCAACTGATGAAGGGTTTCCCTTTACTATTTTACAAAATATGCACTGTGTAAATCAAAACAGACTAAACATAAGTAGTGACTCCCATAATACAATATTCTTCCCCTGTTTCTCAATAGACAGTAGTGATGATCTAGGGCTTAGCAATAAGGAGAAAACATGTTTTATCTTTAAGGGAAAACAAAGGCTTTATGAAACATGTTTTCTAGTAAGCAGTAGATACATTTTTCAGCTGCCTAGCTTAGTTATAACTCCATTAATTACAGTGATGTCACATTCTGCAGATACATGCCATTAGGCAAATTGAAAATAGACATCCGAGCTTCCTACAAAAGATACTCAATACCTAAAAGTGCTGCTGGTAACAATCAGATGAACACAGAAGGGAAGGCCTTGTCAGTCTGGGTTTGCCTCAGTTCCTCTGGGAATAAGAGAGTTTTAATACTGCCTGCTGTTCTTTTACGGCCTCCAGCAGGCACCACAGACTACAAAGTTCTTCCTTCTCCACTTTTACTTGGCTCTTTATGCAAGGTGAGTCATGGGGCCAAAGGATAAAACAGGCAGAGAAACAAGAAAATTAGGTAGGAAGTTGTTTTTTTTTTTATTATTTATTTATTTATTTTTTTTTTGAAGTAAAGAAAAATAAGGTAAGCTACTCATATATCATGGATACATTGTTGCTCTTCACACTCCAGCACCTATTCATCTCTCTGAATTACCACCTCAAGCCTTTCTGAGTAGGATTGATAAAATCTTCCACACTTACACAATAGAGATAAAAGACCTCCAAATCCACTGGGGAAGTGACTCCACTGCCATTCAAGTTATTTACCTAATTTGCAAAACTCCCTCTGTAATTCAGTATAACTATTTAATAATAAGATTTTGATACTTGCTTATGAAAGAAATCTATCACGCACATGACAAAAAAAAAAAAATGCTCCCACTCCTACTTAGGAGTAATAAATTACTCCATGTAATTTATTTTAATGCTAACCTGTGAGCAACAGAACATGTCATTGACATGGAGGTAAACAAATAAATGGAGGTGGATCTTGACAGAAGTCACAGGATATCAAAATATTTACATAGGAACATGCACTTATATTACTCATTGCCATGCCAAATTGGAAAGTTAGGGTAGGAAATTGCCAACACACAGACAGAAAAGTAATTTATGTTATGAAAACAGATTCTCACAACTGCACTACAAACACAAGTGAAGTCAAAAGCAGAATGGAGAGAAAGGAAGAAGGCAGGGAAGCCTACTGCTCTAAATGAAATCAACGGGAGCTGCGCCATCAGCTTGAAAAGACAAGTAAGAACTGGCCAGAAGATCATGAGGCAATTCAGCATTCTCAGGCCATTTGAACAAAAAGCCCTTAAAACTTCTTAGTACAAAAGCCACAAAATAAAGGAAACTCCCAGTTGAAACTCAATAAGACTTTATGCAGTGCTTGGTGAAGATAACATGTAATGAAAAAATTATAAAAGAAGGACAATAATGTCTATAAGATGGCTGTAATAAGGACCATTTAAATAGCTTAAGATCCAGTTGCTGATGGAAAGTCTTTATGATAAGCATCCTAGAAGTAAAACAGATAACACTGTGGCAATACTGATTTTTATCACTGGACATCTACTTAGTTTTATAATCTCTTTCTGATGAAAAGAAACCCCCATACCTGATCAAAATGGCATATAGAAAGATCAAAATTCAAACATCTGTGACAATATAAAAACAAAATAGATAAACTGTACACCTACAGCTTTAGGTTAAGGTGAATTTTGTAGCAAATTTTGAAGCACTACATCTGTCATTTCAGATGCGTAAACATATCATTTCATGATATGTAAACCATGTCTATGTCTTTGGAATTGTATAATTCTCCTGGACATTTGGAGGAATGTGAAGCACAGACCTCTAACACTCATTGGTAAAAACGAGTAAATCTTAATAGTACACATTAAAAAAAAATTCTGTTAAGTTGTGAGGTGTTGGGGGAGTAGAAGTAAAATCACTACATCAAGTCATTACAGAAAGCAGACATTGTGTAAAATCTAGAATTTACTGAATATAGACTCAGCTTGAAAAAACCTATCCTATCACATTTAATATAATCTACTGTAGAGCACGTATGTGCAGCACAGAATATTTCTTCCTTACAGTGTAAAGGCCAATCTACTGAACTCTGAGTGAACAAACTGAGATTCTTCCTTTTAGCCTTCTTGTCTCCGTGCAAAAAAAAAAAAAAAAGCATTGTCAAAGGCTGTTTGGAAAGCAAACACTTTCCACTATGTAGGAACATTCCTAAAAATTTCCTGTGTGCAAATACACATTTTATAGTGAACTATCTTATAAGTGTTTAATACAGAGCTTTTATTCTGTTTTCAATCTTTATTTAAAAAATCCTTTCTTTAAAAGATGAAATGTCAGCAGTTCTGATGTGGGTACAGTTTGAAGGATCAGAGAGACTGATGAGAAACAGTTCCCTGAGTGGACTGTAGTGTAGACAACTGAAAACGTGTGGAAAGACAACATGGCTCTAGCAGAGCATGTAGAGCCAGACAATGAATTGTGATCATTCAAAGTATGTCCCAGAAGATGCACTGGCACAGATCTTGCACCTGCAGTCCGCCCCCGCCCAATTTTAAACATTTCGGTGGTTTGACATCCTTATTTGAGCTATATTTACTATTGTCTGTAATTCCAAGGACCTGAAAGAATACATCTCTCAGTGATGCTACTCAGTGACCAATACCGAACTGGTCCAGGCTGGCATGTGGAGATACTCTGCAAAGTCCTGGCCAGAATCCCAGCTGCAGGCAAAGGGGACCAAGGCCCCAGCTGTTGAACAGTTTGCATTTTCAGTGGCCACGTAAGCAGCACTACTCAGACCACGCCTGGATATGGTTCAGGAAGCACAGAGGCCACTGCTTGTTCTCAGGTGACAGGCATGGGCAAGGCCACCAGTTTTGGAGCAACTGGAGAAAAAAGGTTAAGTATGTGAATATCAGCCGTGCTGGCATATTCTGCTTATTAACATAACACAGCCATTGTGTCTGTATTGATGTTATGACCTCCCTGCATGTCTCTCAAATTTCTCAAGTAGTACTTCATGGTTCTCAGAGATTCTGGGTAGTCATCTAGCTCAATTTCCTCATCTAAGTTGGAACAGATTAAAATCTGAACAATGAATGCAAATTAGAGATAAAAGGTAATTTAAAAAGGATGCCAAATTCTGACAACATAATGTTATGTGCAGAACAAGCAGAGAAGAAAGGAACTATTAAAATAACTTAAAACAATTACATGAAATTAAAATCTGTTAACTTCCAAAGGAGAAGTAAATGCTCAGTTCTGCTGAGGATCTAAGAACATCTACCCTACAGAACTTCACAACTTTTTCCCCACTGTGCAGCAAATACAGGTCAGTTTTCAAAGTTGTGATATTTTAATATCTAGAAAAAGAAACCAACCCAGGTCTCAGATCATTGATCTTTGGAAGAAAAATTTAAAATATCACCAAGGGAATTTATTCTATCTTGGGTAGAAGGGACTTGGCAGAGCATTAAACACACAAATTTTTCTTCTCAGTATTAAAGTAACACCCATGGAGAGAAATTAAAGGGAAAGAGTAGGTAAACCAGCTGAGAATGCCTATTTATAACCTGGATATTAGCACTTGTAGAAGGCACAAAGACTGCTTCAGGTGACCTGTAGTTATTTCTGGGACAGAACATAGCAGCTTTTGAAGCAGCTCCTATATTCTTAAGTTGAAGGCAGCAAGTGAAAATATGTTATATACACATGTACACACTCTCAAAGGTCTGAGATAAAAAAAAAAATTATTTAGCAACATACACCTACCTGGAGGCTAAAAACTAACTGTTTTTCTTTCATCTATGTGTCTTTCATTTTCCTCCTCTTTGCATTTAATTTATGCTCTGAAGAGCACTTCCAGCTTAAGGTTTGTAGAAAACAAGCTCAAAGCCAACAGCTTTAAGTTAGACCTCCATTTACTTCACTGCTCTATCTCACTTTCCCATCTGGTTATTAAAGCAGAGTCTGAGCACTAATGAAAGGATGAAAAGTGTCTCTTCAAGGTACATTCTTGCACCTCTCCAAATCAATCCTCAACAGAAAATGTTTACTAGTGCTTAGTCTGACAATTATCCAGGATATCATACCACAAATGAGCATACTTCTTAAGAATCCTTCACGTGATTTTTGACCTGTATACTAATTGCTGATTTGGATTTATTCACTTTTAACTAGATAATGTCTGTATCTCTTTAGTCAATGTACTAATTATTCATAGAACTACTTACCAAGTAATTAATGATATAAAATTTGTCATATTCTTTGTTTTTGGCATTGATTCTGCGATGCTGCTTCTTTCTCATGTGATCTTTAAGTGTGTTTTTGTCTCTGAAGATTTTTTCACAGTATAAACACTGCAAGCTAAGATAAAAAGGTAAATAGGTCAACATGTTAAAACGAAAATACTACAAGATAATAATCTTAAATAATCTGGAGTTATATGTACTAAGATT
The DNA here is from genome assembly GCA_013397935.1 of Dasyornis broadbenti. Lineage (NCBI taxonomy): Eukaryota > Metazoa > Chordata > Aves > Passeriformes > Dasyornithidae > Dasyornis > Dasyornis broadbenti. The sequence goes on from VZRN01004857.1 coordinate 2,716,228, forward strand.
AATCCTAAGCACGTGAAAGCAAACTAAATGAAATAGAAAGCTTATTTGAAAAAAAATCTACTAGATAATCTTAGATCACAGTAGAGTCAATCAAACATAGAAATAACAATGACAGAAAATGAAAAACATAGATAACAAAAAAGTTTACTGTTTACCTCATAGGCAAAGTGGGAGAAAAGACTGATTACCCAAAACTGGCATGAAGAGGCTGCTGATTGGCCAAAGTGTTAACTCTTTAAATCAGCACGGACTTACACTGACATCCAATCCATCCGTAACTGTTTCTTTGTAATTCAGAGTGGAAAAAAAAAACCCAAACTCTGAACATGCTACTTGTCTTTTGAAACAATTTAAATTAGCTAAACAGAAAGTTTTTAGAGTTCTATCTCAACACGAAGGTGGTAAATGAAAGTTTGCCAGGGTGGTCAATGGATTTTGAAATCCTAAGAAATAAAATTCAGTAAGCAAACTCGTACACGCACAGACACACACACGTATGTATCATTCACAGACATACACACATATATGTACATGCATATATGTACACAGACATGAAGTATTATATATAGGTGTGTATACACATTACTCGAGAAGGTGAAGACATTCATTAACAAATGAGAATTTTACCACAGTATGTCTTTCAGAGCAATTCAAACAAAACAGAACTATATGCACTGCCTTAGATCAGCATCATAGAACAGTTTTGGTTTCAGATTCCCCTCAGCTCTTTTTTGTGGAGCAGCAATTCAGGATTCTCATTGTTGTTTTGCCTTCCAAGACATTTAAGAAGTTTTGAGTTCTCCTTGTGCTTGCAGACTTCAAATCAATATTGCCTTGCTGGTAAATCATAGGTCTGATGGCAGAGTACATCTATGAATTTTATATCTGCTTTGCTCCACCTGCTAACAGCAAAGTGTTTGGTCTACTTGAGAAAGGCATTCCGAGGAAGAGTACAGAAGGCTTTCTGTCAGCATACATAATGTAGTCTTTGCCTGAAACAAGATTTTTCTCCTCTAGTAATTTATTTTCAGGTTCTATTCTACTAGCATAGCTAATAAGTCTATTCTTAGGGGTAGGAGGAGTGGCCTTTCACTAGTCTGGACAATTTCAGCATGTGCATTAACGACAGAGATCAGCTTTGACAAAACTCCATCCAACTGAAAGCCTCAGGTCCTACTGATAAACACTAGAGCTGCAAATTATCAGTGAGCATGGTAATTCAGTGCATTAGGCAAAAAGAAAAGGTAGTCTTAATATATCTTAATTTCTGGAAAAAGTTAACATGTATCTATCCCCTTCTGCTCTGGGATGTACTCTGTAAGCAGTACAAAAAGGACAAACCAAACATCCCATATTAATGATACATTAATGATACATGGACGCAAATGAAGACTGGCACAAGAACTCTGTATTCAGTGATTAAAGAGATGTTTAGCAAAAAGTTTATGATGAGAAAGAACATTAATGCTAACAGTTAGGAGAAAAGGGCATGTGCTATTACTGATGTCAATGGAAACTGTGCAATGCATAACTGAAGCACTGCACTTGACTTCATACTATGAACTGTTATGAATTAGCTTCCAAGAAGTCAACAAAAGGACTTCTAAGAGTACTCACAATAAACTTACCTGCTCTCTTTGTTTCTTCTTAACTAGCCATGATTGTTGAATTAATTTTAACCTACTGTTTCCAAGTTGAAAGAAATATGACCCAATTTTACTGAAAACAAAGAAACCAAATTCTACTTACTTGTCAAGCTTCCCCTGTATTACAGCCAAAAACTCATAGCAGTTCACAATGTTATCTGGCAGCCCAATGTTAAAAGCATGCTCTCTTGCCATATGATTGAGAAGGACAGATCTACAAAAGACATTCAAATAGAATGTTACGTATTTTTGGATACGTATGAGAATTATTCAATTACTGATTTAAAATACATCAACAGCTCTAAAGTTGCATAAAAGCCAACATTAAATAAACATAATAGTCTTGCTCCCACTGCTAGGAGAAAAGAATGCAATTTTATTGAAACAGGAAGATTTTCATTTTCAGCTCTGCTGAATGTTCAGTAACATTTCAACTGCTCAATCCACATGCATGAAATATAATCCTTTAAATGAAAATACAGTTTATTTTGACCCTCACTGTTAGCAAAGCTCATTCATTACCCTGTATAAGCAAATCACATTTCAAACAACTGTCTTGAGAAACATTCTAAAAAGCCATTTGTCAGTCTTCTCTATGCTGGTTAGCAGACCAGAAAGTCTTGGATGCGACTGGTTTTACATCAACATTGTTTCACACAGCACTAGCAACATGAATGGCACTCAAAAGCGTACACAAATAAACATAATGGATGTTCAAATAAGATATTCTTCTAACAGAGATATACCGGTTAATTCCAACCTCTCTATATGCGTCAGCTTCTGCTTTTGGCTAAAAGAAACATCCAACATGACTAAAGAAACATCCAAATATTGACAATTGCTTTTACCACAGTCCAAGCATGACTTTCAAACATGCACTCTGCCTGTCAGACCCAAGATGAAGCAGAGGATGACGTTCCTGGGAGTGAACGATGTGAACTTCATTGCACCAGACAGGAAAGAGGGACACTCATAGAACATTGGGATGAGCTGCAGGAATATGATCCCAGGTTCTTCTACCGTTCCAGATTACCAGAACTACCCAAGCAAACAGACTTAGCCTTTGCAACTGAAACTGATGTACTGTGTACAGACCAAGTTTCTTTGGAGCATGCACGTCAATGCAATTCTTGCGCGCTCTTGACTGATGCTGTAAAGCACTCCATTGTCACTCTAATTCTCCTCTCCTCTTCTTCATTTGATATTCAAATTCACACTAGTTAGGTGAGCTTTAAATAGGAAAATGTACAACTGGATAAAAATATTTTTTAACCATCATACTAGCTTAAACAGCTCTCCTTGTCACTTAAACAGCTGACAAAAAAAAAGTCTCTCTTTAAAATGGTTCATTCTCAACCCCAGCCAACTGTGTAGTAGAAATAATTGCACTGGAATAAACAAAAAGGCTTGAGAAGTAGGACAGGATCTATTTAAAATGGCCTTCAGTCGGAAGAAAAACTATACTTTAAAGTTAATTCTATCTTCTGAGTCCTACCATTATGCATTAACTGGTTCAATGACTTTAAAAACAAACAAAGATGCTGAGTAGATACAAAAAAATAAACCAAAAGCAAACAGGGCAATAAACAAACCTGTTTCCTGTGAATTCTTGATCACAGAACATACACATACTATGGAAACTTGTGTCATATCTCTCTTGTTGTTGCTGTTCTAGAATTTCTCTCTACAAAAAGGAAGAGATAAAATTATTCCGATAAAACCATAATCATAAAATCAATCCATCACATAAGCTTATTATACATATTTATCCTTACTGGTACCAATGAACATATAAAATTCAAATGTGCTGCTGACACAAACCAGATGTTAGTATGTTTTGAGTGTGAGTTCTCACAAAAATTCCACATTTTTCCAAAGGCAGTACTTAACAGTGCCCCAGTTAAGTTCCAGTAAAATTCTCTTAACTTTATATACATGTTGCATGGAAATAAATACAATCCACAGTGATATTTTTATTCGACTATTTAAATAATTCTGTATAAAATGTATTAGTTTATTGTTTCTACCTATGATTCAGACTTACGTCTGGTATCAATGAGCAGGTTTATGGGTAACCACCTAAAGCCCAGTGGAACGATAAACTCCATCCTACGTGGCCAATTACAGGCAACCTACAGGAGTTTTTCCTCATATGGGACAGAGACCTGGCAGTTTCTGTAAGAAGCTGTGGCACATACCAAACCCAGGGAAAATGAGAAGGTCTTTGCCTTCACCCTGGTTCTGTTTAAAGTAGGGCAACAGGCTAGGTCAGACACATTACAACACTTGGTGCACTTTTCCTACCAAAAACAAAATCAAGCAGCAGGTGATTTTTCTCTCTTGCAGCAGCATAGATATACTGTGGAGTTACTATGCACTTCAGATGGAAAGGCCATAATCATCTGCGACATGAGAGAATCAATGTTTGGATTAAAACTTAGCATATTTTCAGCCTAGCAACATACTACTCTGTACTTGTGTTTTAGTACTGATAACTGGGAAAGGATTTAATTTCTGTGCAACATAGAGGTGCTACTGCTTGCTTTCTGACATTTGGGATCCTGACTGAATTTCTTAGGGGATTTTCTCCATCTCTTTATCTCCTTAGATCCTGCAATGAAACTGTGTTTCTCACCTCCCTCTTAAGTAACTCTTTGATGTGGATTAAGGCCCAAATTTGTCCATAGGATACATCTGAATTACACTCAGTTATGCCTGTTGGAGAAACTCCAGAGAGGGCAGAAAAGAAAGGAAATGAACCCCCTGAACCCCAAAAGAAATAAGAGGAAGGCTTGAGCTATTGTCATGAAAGGCCTCAGTGTGTCCTGTAGTGCAGATGGGCTGGTGCAGATGTACCACACCACATCCCGCTGCCCTCTGTGAGATGGCAGGAGGCTGACACTGGGCAAATCAGTGTACTGTCTGCTTCTCTTCCACAAAAGCACCCAGCGAGGGGCAGTGGGGTGACAAGATGCCTGTCAAGAGAGCAGGAAAGTGCTGCACCTGAGGTGCCCTTGGCCTGGGATCTGTGGATGCCAGGGGACACAGGCACATTGTGCCACAGCCCCTTCCAGGGCCCGTATTCAACCACACCACTTGGCAACTATAGCTGCTGCACATCAGCTAACAGTCTGTTACCCTGAAAATACAGATGCTGGGGCTTTTCTGTTTGATTTTGTACTACAAGGTGCACATTTTATGTTGGAGGCATGCTCATCAGCACCTACTCACATTTTAGGCTGTATCTGCTCATGTCCTGCTGCATTATGCAAAATGTCAGCTCACATAAATGTAAATCTCTATTTTTCAGGGCTGACTCTGGAAAGAGATGAATGGAACACACCTTGTCAGAGCCCTTCAGCAGAGATGCAATTAAGTAACAGTGTTCCACGTGGGCAGCGAACATCCCATACCATGTCAGTAGAAAATGGAGCTTTCTCTGATATGCAGAGTTGCTTCCTCTCTCCACTCAGCAGCACGTTTGATCCTATTTGGCTAACCTTGGATTTGAAACCACTATAAACATAGTTTATATTCTTTATAAAACTCACTGCCCAACATAGGCAAAGAAGGGCCTATAGAATTTCAGAAGTAGGTATTAACATGCTGACATTGCTAGCTACGCTGTAAGCCCTTCTGATGTCGCATTACACTAAACTGGGCTAACATCTCCATCCCATTCAGTGCAAAGCTTCAACTTCCTGAACCTTGTCTCAGCTTAAGATGGTGACAAATTGGGAATCATACGAACAGCTCTTCCTGGGAAGCTGGTACAGCTTGCAGTCTTGGTGAAGACCCTTCTTCAGGGTCCTTATTCATTGGGAGAAAGAGAAGCCTCTTCACCTAAAACTACCAGTCAGATGACAGGTGAATAGTGGTATACATGACAGCAAGACAAAGGCAGTGCTGTTGTAGGAAGTATATATTTTCAAAAAAATAGGTTTGGGGATTTTACAGTTTTTGCTTAAGAAACACCCCAGTGGCTTATATTGACACTGCTCCTCCATGTAACTAGCTTTGCTGCCAGGACTTTCTTGCCTGGTACTGCTTCACAACTACGAATTCTTTGTCAAGACTGTGTTTTTCCAAAAGACCGTATCTGTTTTGTATTTCACAGCCTTGTCAGCTATTTCAGCAAGTTGTGCTCTCTAACCTACTTCAGGCTCATTCCTTGGCACTCAATACATCACAGTCACCATTATGTCTCTGCATGACATCCACCTTGGCTAGCTCCCTGCTGCAATACAGCCTGAAATATTCCTAAACTGGAGTTTCAAAACTGCAAAATAAAATGCTTCAGGCAGCACATTTTAAAGACAACATTTGTCCTTGTTTGGGCTTGCTATTGGAGACAGCATTTAGGATTCAAAGGCTGGAGAAAAATCACCAAAAGTTGTATAGTTCTGGTCTTTACACAACTTACATGAGCCCATTTGCCAGTTCACTCTTAATTGCTGGACTCGTCTGGAGGTAAATGGCTTTACAAAGCAAAATAACTATTTAACTTGCAAGTCAACACTCAGATTGCAGCAAAAGGAAATAAAAAAATAAGCAGACTTTATTGCTGTAACTAAAGCAGTGACTCCATTAGCCCCAACTACAGCTGCAGCTTGATTTCACAAAATTCTTCTGTAAGAACTGAGGATACAATTCTGATATTGAAAACAGTGATAACTGCAAACTATTCCATACCTTAATAAGAATGCATATCTCTCTCTTTTACAATTTAATTACTCTGTATATAGAACTAGCACTTGCTTTGGGCTATATTCTCCACTCATTCCTGAGTTTGAGGAAATGTCTACATGCAGAGGAAATGAGATTGCTCACCTGCCAACAGACTCCACAGTGCCCTTGGCACCGCAGTGGAGAAAAGGCCTAGTTGGTATAGAACCGCATAGTACGAAACACCACAAAATCAGAAACAAATGCCCTTTAAAAAATGAAAAGGAACAGTCCAATTTGTAGCAGACAGGATGCATTATTGTAATAAGATGGTTCTATGAACACAGCTACATGCTCAGTCACAACTTTCTTTCTTTTCCTCAAAGCCACAAACATGATATATGCTTGGGAAAACAAACATTGCTATGACACTGCATGCCCGCATACAATATTCAAGATATCTTTCACAAACCCAAAGAGATTGTAGGAAACTGGAAGAGATACAGAGAATTGCAGCAATGATGCACAGTGAAGAACCACCAAACAGCATCCTCAACCTCAAATCACCTAATCATTGAGGTTGCAAAGGATGTCTTGAGAGCAACAAGTCCAACCCCTGTGCCCAAGCAAGGTCACCTCTACTTGGTTACCTAGGAGTGTGTTGAGTTCTGTTTTGACTCTCTCTACAGATGAAGAGTTTACAACCTCTCCGGGCAACTTGTTCTAGTGTTTGGCCACCCTCATAGTAAAAAAAAAAAAGTTTTTTGTTTTCAGGGGGAATTTCCTGGTTTTTATTCATGCCCATTACCTCTTGTCCTGTTGGTGGACACAACTGAGAAGAATGTGACGTCTTTTTCATTTCCACCAAGGATTTATATACATCAGTAAGTTCCCCTGTGAGCCTTGTCTTCCAGACTCTCAGCCTAGGATGACACAGTCCCTTAAGCATCTTCATGACAGTGCACCTGAGTTGCTCAAGTAAGTCCGCATCTTTCTTGTACTGGGGAGCCCTGCACTGGCCCCAGCACTCTGGATGTGGTCTCAGCAGTGCTGAGTAGAGGGGAAGGATCATCTCCCTGGACCAGACTGTAACACTCTTCTTAATATAGCCCAGGGTGCTGCTGTCCTTTGCCATGAGTGTGCACTCCAGCACAGGACTAATGAAAGACACAATGTAAGGTAGATAAATCAGGAGACAAATCATGACTGGTTTGGATAACACTAAGGACAAATTCTCCACACCTCTTCTAATATAAAAACCAGCCAGGTGTGACATGACAGGTTCAAAAGGACCAAGTAGATGGTTCTCTCCCAATGCGTTGTTAAGCTGTGCAACTAACTCCAGCAGGTAGTGGGGATCCTGGAAGTTGTTGTGGGTTCAGAGTTCACACACCATGGTGCTTGTGAGTATGAGACTGTGAATTAATGAAAACTGGGAAATAGAGTGTGAATGCACAAAAACAACTTGCTCAAAGATTTTGTAGATAAGTATCACTTTCCCTGCTCACAGCATCGCACACCGAGTTTTGTTTAGCTAATTTTCCTAGATGTAGATTATTTCATGAAAGATAAGAGTATCAATGCATTGCAGATCCTTGCAAGAAGAAAAATGTTCAGCGCACTCAGCCTTTTTCAGTGTTCTGGGCGTATTTTCTGCTTTTAAGGAACACTGACATACAATCTGTAAATTTATTCCAAGGAAAAATCTATAAACAGGGAATTCGTGTATGTTTGTGCAGCAGCTAGGGAAATGAGCTTAAAAAATATTCAGAATTTTACCATCTAGCAAAAAAAGATTTCACTTTAAAATGCCTACTAAGTTACCATATATTACTCTATTGGAGTGTTTACCTTAAAAAATGAAACAACAGTAATTTCTTACCAGTCTCTTTTGCTGAAGCTGTTCTCTAAGTAATCTGTCTTCTGGTAAAACATCACATAAAAGAAAATAATTGTCCTGTTCCTCTGTTAAGAGATTAGAAAGTGTGAGTAAGGAATGGGAAGTTGCAGCTGCTTTGAATATTTCTGGCACATAATTTGCTAAGTCTTTGGAATATGTTAAGAATGTAAGAATATGATTTTTAATCTATAAAAGTAAGTTATTTTAATTTAATAATTTAATAAAATGTGTTTAAATATTTGTCCATATTTATATTGGACTATAAAGGATAAATTCTTGTGTCGCTTTTCTCCACTTCCAGCTTTATTCATTTTTATGATGGTTCTTCTGGATGCATAAAACAATTACCATTTCTATTGGTTACAGATTACAATCAGCATGAAAGAAACATGAAAACACCTTTAATTTTATCAGTTATTTCTCTAAGTAATTATCAGTTTTCAGTAGCTATCATAATTTGGTTTATCCTCACCCTGGCTCTGACCTATCACATTATCTTTTACCATCAGCTATTTTTCCACCTGTGGATATACACAACAACTGCTTATTACCATCCATTGAGACTTGCCTAATTTGCATTTCTACTTATATGTTTTACACGTATTTTATCTTTCATAACCTTTTCACTTTTTATGGTCATATACAATCGAAGAAGACAACAAATTTTATTCAAAGAAATGAAAATTAATCAGCATGTATGAAAATACAAAACAATGGGCTGAGATAACAATTTCCTGGAGTGGGGGAACAGAGAGAGTGTGGGAGAAGGAGAGAGAGGAGAGAGAAAAGGCTCTTGATTGATTTTCTTAATTCTTGTATTCAGGTACTTGATTTGCAATTTTCAAACTGGTAAGTGTTAAAATTTAAGTATCAAAAATGTACATATATAAGAGAATAAGAATTATGATTTTTGGAATGATTTTCATGTTTTCCAGGGCTACATTTCTAAAAATTATTTTGAATAATTAAAAAAATTACTTTCATCCATTTTGTACTCAGTTTTCACCTTCTAACCATCTCTGACACCAGCTGCATACACTGTTTCCTCTCTTTTAAGGTCTCCATTGAGAATTAAAGATGCAGAAAAGACCTGAAGCTCTTATGTACTTTAGGTAAACTGTATTTTTCTGTTAGAAAACGAAAGCCAAAGTAATGCACCAGCTACTCCTGAGAAAAACACTTCCTTCACACAGTCAACACTGTCCTTAAGATGGAATGGGCCACCATGCAGCAGAACAGTGAACTATGGTTTCAGTCTCGTGTCGGAGCCCACAGAATTGCAGATTGTACTGTTTCTGTGAAGAGAATGTCTCCTGGCACTGTTGGGGCAGTGAGCACTGTGGCAGTGGAAGGGAAGGACGGTTGTGGCCCTGATGTCCAAGAAGAATTAGCAGCATCAGTGCAGGTGGTAGGCAGGGTGAAGTGAGAAAAGGCAGCACACTGGGAATGCTTCTCATAATTTTGGAAGGACTGTCACTAATTATTTATGCAGTAGGTACCAACACCTCCTCAGCCACGATGTGAGCAGCTCTGCTTCTAGGCCTTGATTTGCAATGGGTCCCAGGTCACAGCGCATTTAAGCATGTCTTGAGCTCATCCTCACTCAGCACAGAGCTGAAGCACGTGTTGTAATCCTTGGAAAAGCAGTAAGTTTAAATATGTGCTTAAGCGTTAAACATTACTTCTATGTTTTTCTGACCTAGTGTCAGACACACTTGGCTGATCAAAGCAGCAGTACATGCCAGAAATTATAACATCATCTGCCCATCAGAGAGTGCGCAAGCAGCATACTTACCTAATGGAGCTTTTGAATTTGTTCTTATCACACTGCAAAAGTCTGTGATAGGCTGTTCTGCAAACCTCCTCTTCCAGTACAAGATGTAGCTTTAAAAATAAGGGGGCGACTATCAGTGAAAAAGGAAACACCAAAAAAACTTTTAATAAACAATTGATCAGCTATTGGTTTTTTCATGCTCTAAATGCTTAAGTGTTTTTGTTTCTTTTTTTAACTCCTGTGTCCATTTTTTCTTCCTTTATATTAGTTTTCAACTCAATGAAATTAATTCAGTTTCACTTAAACTGGGTTTAACCATGCTGTCAAAGTGAAGAACTCAATAAGCAGATTTGCACCAAGCTTTGCATAAACACTGTGACCTATTCACATCTTCAGACAGAAGTGCCACTCAGATGCATCTTTACTGAAAAGATATATTACAGAGCACTCTCAAATTCCCCAAATATTGTGCTCTGTGTTCTGCAAGATGCAGTCAGGAAGCTGAAACTCAGTAAAAACACCAACTTGACAAAAGTGAGGTTTTGGCAGGTCTCCTGTGGAGTTACATTGAAAGCTGTAGCTTGGCAGACAACTAGCAAGACAGAAAAGTGAAGTCCCTGAACACCTGGGGATAAGATAGCAGACAGAATAAGAAAAGACCTAAACACATCTTGAAGGTTTAACCCATCAACTACAGTTGTTTAAAAACATTCTGTACTATCTTTGTTGGTATTACAGCTGCACCAACAGAACTCAACTGAGATTAGATTTCCACTGAACTAGGAAGCTATTATTTAACCATCATGAAATCATCACTTTACTTATATGATGAAGGGTACCAAGAAATTATTGTGCTAAATATTTATTATTTTACTATAGAAAAATAATCTGAAAATGCTTAAGTGCTTGCTTATATTTATACTCATGCATGATATAAATCATGCGAGAGTTGCTAAAGTAAAGGCTAACTATTCAAGATTGTTTCTTATAATGTGCCTTCAAATTAGGAAAAGAATAATTAAAAAATCAGGTATCATTATTATGAGGGCATTTTTAAATAGCTGCAGCTTTCAATACTTGTGCAATCTATAAGTTTATTTGCCACAGATATCAAATCCCATAGTGGCTCCCTTCACCTCTATTTACCATCTTAGCTAATATATACGAGGACTTCAACTGCAGCAGCCAAGGAACCAGCGCATCTTTCTTTCTGCTAACTTTGAGATGGAGAGGACTAACCTGTGGTGCAGCAGACAGTTAGGCACAGTGCAGCCAGCACGCGTGGCTGAGGCTCATTCAGCAGCATCGTTAGATGTCAGCAAGTGAGAGGTGAGTCTTTCGTTGTACCCCTGCCTATTCCACTGTTTATAATGCACATTGAGTGAGTTACCACACAGAACTACAGTTCTTCCAGACTAAGTCATCCTTAAGCTTTTAGGACATAAATGTGCAAATGAAGAGATTTTAAGAGCTCATTTAATAAATGTCTATCCCTTGCACTGAGAGAAATGAATACTGGTACAAACTCACCCGCCCGTAACTGTCTGTGTCATGGAAATTACAGTTAAGGGATTTCATATCATAAGACTTAACCCAAATAATCAATGACCAAATAAAACAAATGCCATGTCATACTTCCAGAGAGACAGAATGAGTGATCATGTTGAGTCATGAAGCAGAAGCTTATTCCCTTTATCTCTTCCCCCTGTGTTTATGCCAACCTATCTTTATTCTTCAAAGTTTACAAAAAAAAAAAAAAAAAAAAAGTTTTCCATTAGCATTGATCTTTTCTGGATTAACCACTTCTTGCAGTTCTGTGAAGAAATGTATTCCTAAGACTGGCAGTAACTCATTGCTAAGTGTAAAAATAATACTATCGTTTCAGATTTGAACCCCATATTTTCCACACCTCCGTTCAACACTTCAGAGTATACTCTCTTTTTTGTGCATAGTACTAGAATTTTTTACTAATACAGCAAATCAGAGAAAGCACATTTCAGAATAACAACTCCACCATTTCACATCCTGGGACCACTTTCTATAAGATGTGGCTGCCTTCCAGTTGCATTACCAGCAAAAAAAATCTAAATGGGCACTTTTTGGAGAAGTGATTTTAAAATACACTTCTATTAATGCAAAATAATTCCCCCAAGCACGCTTACACTGGCAGCCCATGACTGAGCAGCTCCGATCCCCTTATTTACCTGAAGATGTTAATATTATCTCCAAAGAACAGTACATTCTCCTTCTGCCTGCCTTCAGCAGAAAAGCAATCAAAAACTACCATCAGTTTTCAATTTTAAGCAATGTTAAGCTCATACATCTGATTAAGGATTTATTTGGCTTACATTTCTTTTCCTAAATTATATTGTATTATTTCTCTCCTTTTTTCTTTAAGTCTTGATAGACACAAGGTCTTGGCTTTTACTGAGTACTAATAACAGACGACCTACTAGAAAACTCATTTTAGTTACAAAATTCTCCGTCTAACACTTAAACACTAGAGCAAAACTACCTACAGGTACTGTCTAGCTTTCCTCCTGGCCCATATATTACTGTGGGTGAAAGTAAAATGCCAAGCAAGTTCCTCCTCTATGAAGTTACAAGCCAGCTGGGGACATGCCAGCTACCGGAGGAAGTTAAGAGAGAGAAAGCCAAATAAATGGGACCCTGCTGAGATGATCAATGACTAAGCTGTAGAAGGACTCACAGTTGTATGTAGATCATAGTACTGTAAAACATAATTAAGGATTAAATGTCATTTTGATGGGAAAATACTGTCAACCTTAAAAAAGCACAAACAAAATTCATCCCAGAGTAAGAGAGATCCTGTCCCAAGCAGCTTTGGCGTACAAAACACAGCTTTAGGACATTGTACAGGGGTAGAAATAGTTTTGCCCTACACAAATAAAATCCCAGATTAGGAGAGCTGTTTGTCTGGAACAGGCTTTGCTAAAAAACAGCTTTCTAGGTTGCACATAACTTGTTGATTAGTGACAGGACCTGAGAAGACCTTAGGATATGTCAAAAAATGTCAAACACAGGAATTGCCATATCTTCTAAACCTGAGCTCCCTAGTCCCAGCAACATGCAGGGGCTACGGAGAGGGAAAGGAATAGGAAAACAACCTTACAGTCCTGTAGCAAATTGTTCATAAGAAAAGCTAACAGAAATTCTCCCACAATGTCTTTATAAAAGATGATCTCAACTTTTCCAAAGCTTTCCGTAACATCTGCACACACACATACTCATTTTAAATGATATAACCCTTACCTTCTAAAATCCGCAACCAGTTTCACATCTGCTATGACGAGCTTGTGTTCAATAATCATGTGCTTCAGGAGCTGATTTTGTTCTGCTAAGACATAGCATTCTTTGCAGAAAATACAAGACACATAGGGAGAACTTTCTACTGCATCAACACCACCTGGAGTTTCTGGCAGAGACAGAGGCTCCAAAATACACTCAGTATCTAAAATAAATAAAAATAATAATTACTTGTGTCTAAGTAAATAAATGTACATCTCCTCAAGTACTTTTAGGTAGCACGTGTAAAACCTGTTCGAGTCTCAGTTTTTCATGTTACTTTTCTTAATTATGCTTTTATTATTGCAGAATATTTCTATAATTTTCTGACAAAAGATCTGTATGCATTTGTCTTGCCTTTTTTTTCTCCATTAGCATCTAAATTACTGTTCTATGATAAAAGACTATCCTTGATAAAGATTACTGCCACACGGAAGCTTATGCCCACTGAAACACTTTCTGACTGTATAGATGTTGAGGAAGGGCCAGCCACACTCCATGTGGAACGGCTGATGGCCCATGTTTGTACTACACTGTACCACTCAGACACAGATTGCTCAAGTGACAGCACACAGAGGTGAGTCCCTGCTGCACCTTGTCCTGGGGTTATATGTGTGTGTTCCCCATTTAAACAACACTGGTCTAAATTCGTAAGCTCTTCCATTGGCATAAATTAGTGTAATTCGTTAAGAAACACTGTGTGACCAAGAGAGTTCAACAGTTGGCTCCATTAGCCTAACCAAATGCCAGCTGTTCATAAATGAACTGTAGTGTTAATTCCAAATTAATCATATCTCAGTCTTGGGTAACGCTTTATCTTGGAAGCAAATGCCAATTTCAACAAGTATCTTTAATTTTTTTAGCTACATTTTGGATAGCAAAAGAAGAGTAAAAGTAAACAGAAAAAAGCACCCCATGTTCCTGCACCCTTGAGGTTGAAAACTGAAAACATGGGTCTCTTTGACTCTTGTACTATGAAGTTAGCTTGTGCAGCAGGAGAATAAACTCTTTGTCTCTGCATTCCTGCAGAGACATGAACATCTCTGTAGAAAAATGAAATCTCACAGAATCACAGAATGGATGAGATTGGAAGGGACATCTGGAAGTCATCTGGTCAAGGAGGACTCAAGCAGGACCACCTAGAGCTGGTGGCCTGGGACCATATCCAAATGGCTTTGACTCCACAACCTCCCCAGGCAATCTGTGCCAGTGCTCAGACACCCTCACAGTGCAAAACCATTTCCTGATATTCAGAGGGAACTTCCTGGGCTTCAGTTTCTGAAGATATCTGAAGAATTAAGAAGTCTGAAGAAATCTCAAGTCTGTTATTCTGTCACACAGGAATTTTAAAATATGCATGGTTAACGGAACCTTAATTAATATTTACCAGATAGAAGAAGCAATGTCATCTTTCACTGTACAAAAATCACATATATATGTTATACTTTGGCAAGTACACTAAATCTGACCATTTGGTAACTTGGTCACATGGAAATATGAAAAATAATTAAAAAAAAAAATCACAGTAATTCAACTTTTTTTCCTAGAAGAATATGTTCAGAGACAGACCTGGGAATCTCCTATAAGTCCTGTGACAAATCTGTGTTCAGGTAGATGAACAGGCATGGAGAAGGGAATGACGCTCTTCTCCACTGCACGCACTGTCCAGCAGTGTCTGCCCTGTGTGGACACGCAGTGCTCCAGAGCAGACACAGCTCAGGCCAATGGCTCCCTGATGGGGGTGCTTACCGAGGGTAAGCTGGAGCTACTGGAAGCCACAGGTGGGAAAGGGTAAAAAACCAGAAACACAGCTTTATCAGTTCTGTGCTGCTCTTGGAAGAATATATATGCCCTGCAGAACTGCTGGGGCTTCTACTTAGGACTTTGGAAAAATAGAACTTCCTGGAAAGGCAGTGACTTGACTGAAGACTGATGGGTGGGTTACACTGAATGCAATTCATCCCATAAAACTAAGCACTGCAGAAAGATGGCAGCACACAGAGCATGGTATTACCTGGAGCAACACAACTGCTGTGCACAATCTAACACTTTTCTTATCACAATTTTACCTCTACTTCAGCCCATTCCCTACCCCCAGAAATTTCTTTATAAAAGTGACATTGCAAAAATTGCTCCATTTTGTCCTATTTTAAGACCAGCAGTGGCTACACTATGTGCTAGAGCAATCCTCATGAAAGGGTCAAATCTCTCAAGCAAAACTGATGGTACCTGCAAGAATCCAGGTTTGTCCGTTCTTACAGTCAGTTCAGCTGCCTGAAGAAGCATTAAACCATGATCACTGAGAAAAGTAGAACTTAATTTCTTTTGCAATTGCTGATGCCAAGTGAACTAAGAAGATACTCCGTCAGCCAGTTCAACTGTGCCCAGTAAGCACTGACATTGTTTTTTGTTCATTTTTGGTATAGGTCTCTTGTAATGACCTATTTAAACATTTAGAAACCCAAATAAATAAGTGCCTATCTGCCTCAAGAAATGAACTTTCAACAGAAGGGTGTGTAGGGCAGGAACTGGTATTCAACTTAGACAAGGAGCCAATACTGTTATTTAGCAAAGAGAACTCGTGAATAGCAACCACTTGGGCTGGAAAAACAGAACTGCTAACCCTTTAGCTGTAGTCATGAGCTGCCGAAAGGAATAAACTGGGGTGAAGTTTTTTTTTTGCTGCCCAAACAGAGTAGTTAATAATAGTATTAGAGAACAACTTTAGACTACTGGAGCAGTGTGGCAACTGCAGAAGCTTATGCAATTTCTTTTGAAGGCACTTAAAAGAGGAGGCGAGGCAAAAAAGAATCCATGAAAATATCTCTGTACTAATCTGCCACAAAAAACACTTTAAAAGAGAATAAACACACAGAGCTGAACAAAGATGCACAGCCTTTACTGTAGCACTTACTGGACTAACGTAGCATGAATCTCAAAACAGTACAAATAAATCTAAGCATACTATTGAAATCTCTCCAAAAGCAGCTAATTTTGTTTCTATATTTGGAGCAAAGTGGCCACAGGTACTGAATAAAAGCTGTTAACTAAAGCACAGCTCAGGGCTAACAGGGAAATAAAAACATTCAGATCCATTCTCAGACTCCAAGACTCCCACATGCAGGGACATTTGGAAATGAGGGAAAAGTAGCAAGCTTTCCTCTACTGCAACTACTGAATCTACAGCAACAAGAATGACTTCACAGGGACAGATTAAACACCCCTCTAATGCATGTGCCTTGGCTGACAAGGGCAAGAAGCAATTACCTAGGGATGGTATAAAAGCAGGGCAAACAAACAGTAATCACACAAATAAAGTAGTTTTCCAGAAGTCTGAGGGTAGAGAGTTTAAGTCAAAGGCTATAGAAGCACCTCAGTTAAGCAGCTTCTTTTTTTTTCTCCATTGATTTATTTCTGCACTATTTGAAACTGTGGGTCTTTCAACAAAAACTCGCAGCAATTTTCCATGTTTTCATAAAGGTCCTTCATTCCTTGATGTGCTGGTTCAACTCCTGGCTACTTCTACTCTGCCCTTCCTCATGTGTTGTGCAAAGAGGTAGCTTGGAAATGTCCAAGAGTGGAAGAAAATACGTTTCTAAATCAGAAAAAAACCTGTGCTATCTCCCCTCTATTTCCTTTCTATTTCTGGTATTTTGCTTGCTTTTAGGATCTTTGAATTAACCACTGAATTATCATCAATAATTCAAAGTCTCATAAGCTATGAATAAGGTGTTAATGTACAAGACAGTGGTCACGTTCTTTGTGTCTTCACTCCTGTGTGTTACTCTGCATTTGTTAACATTGAACAGCACACTTTTTGGTACAGTTTGCTCATATACCATGAGATTTCCTGCAATGCTTCAGCTGGCCCTCCAGCTTACCAAATGGAAAAAAAAAATGTTTATTAACAGCAAAATTTATCACCCTTCGTATTTGTGTCTGTGATGAAAAGCACAGGACTCATGAGACTCCCTAAGAGAGGAGAGCCCTATAAAATCCATCCATTACGTTTTGGATGAATCATGTTGTCGCTACTGAGTTTTTCTCCTCTGCCTAACAGAAAAACAGCATGACTGTTATGCAAACAGATATCTCAAAGGCTTTCACAGAAAGCCCTCTGAACTCAGGAACTAGGAAAATCCCTCTTTCAGTCACAGAACTGGCAGCTGACACCATGTTGTTCAACCTTTAACAGGACAGACAAAACTATGGTCTTTACAGTTAATTCAGAGCTAGAAAAATGTTTATTAGTAAAGAGAAGAGAACAGAGGAATATACTCTTTGAAAACAAAGACTAAGAAGTATGCGAAGTTCTTCAGGGGAAAATAAAGTTAATACTTTGAAGATATTTGACAATGAGATGGTATAGAAAACAATTTACTTTCAAATGTAAAATAAACACTGTTTTTTGTTATAAGCACCCACAGGATACCCAGTACAATGGATTTCTGATCCCTGCACAGGGACTGTATACACCATCACAACAGTGAAGAAAAAAAAAAACAAATTAAAAAAAATGCTTCATGTTACAGAAATTATATGGCTTTATTTTATTTTAAGAATTGTTATAATATAGACTAGTTAATCTTCACAGCTAGTGAAGCAACAAGATGAAAATGGATTAATTTTCCTTACTGGAACATTTTTACTCTCGAATACAATTATTCTCAAACCAAAACCAATGTTCATTTCCACAATTAAGCAAACTTTACACCCACACAGTTATAAGACAGAGTACAGCAGAACAGTCAATGTACTCCACCTGCACAATCACACATGCAATTATCACAAAGCAATATGCCATGTAATTTTATGCCCAATACAATAGATATTATCAGAAAGAAAAGGAAGGAAAGATTCAGCATTTGAATGAGAGTTTGGAAAGGCAAAGTCCTCAGAGGCAGTTTAGCCAGTGTAACAGCTTGCTGCCACCAAGAAGCACAGGGATGTTTCATTATCCAGTCTTTCTCCTCCTTATCCTACCACTCCTAAACATCTACCACTGTCGTTCTGCTTGTGCTGGCTCTCAGGATTGCCAAATCCTTTGGTAAGTTGATCCAACTCTTCACCAGAAAGAACAATCCATTTCTTACTTTTTGCTCAAGAATGTTGAAAATGCTCACACAAGAGTCCACAAGGGCAAGAGCAAGCTAAGGAGTGCATGGTGAAAAACAGTAAGGTGAAATAGAACCTTCCTCTCAGCTTCCTCCTCTCTTCTCAGCTTTACAGCCTCAGCTGCCTCAGACAATTTTACCATAAGCATGCCACAGTGTGCAAGCTTTCTTCAAAGGCATTACACACAAAGGAAAAGAAATCACTAAGATTTTATCACTGCTTCCTAACAAAGACATCCAGCACCGGCTTCTGTTTGCAAGGAGCTCCTGTGCTCAAGTCTACTTGGCTGAGCGTCTGAACTATGTGCTCTGACTAGCTCTGGGGACAAACTGAACACTGCTGCATAAATTACATTCTCTAAGTAGAAAGTGGAGGTACTGGGGTTCAGATAAATGGAGTAACTTCACTGTTAGAACTCTTCACTTATGCAACTTGGGTCCGAGGTGCAACCTGCAGCTGGGCTTCGAGCGCCAGAGCTCAGGGAGCAGCAGACCCTTCCAGCAGGCAACCAGCAGGCTGAGGGACGAACTCCCTAAACTAGTCTGCAGGGAATGCTGAGCAGAGGGGCACTCACATCCTTCTTTTTGAAGCTTTGCCACTAGATAAAAGGGAATGTGAGTCTCAAGACCAGAGGGAAAGGAGGTAAGTCCAAAGACAAGGGTTTTTAACTAGTGAAGAAGAAATCTTACTTAAAACAGATTAATCAATTTATTATTAAAGGAAGAATACTTTGAAAATGCAAGACTTTGCAAAGTCTGAGAACTGAAATGTTGAAAAAGGAATTAATACAAATTTCTTTTAGACATATTTACAGGTTTTCTGTCATTTTTTGTAGTCTATGGCATAGCAACAAGGCCTTAGGCTGAAGACTTTATGATGTAAATATAGACATGAAAAGTATATATTTATAAGCCTACTGTTGGTAACACAAGAATAATGAAACAAAATAAGAACATCTGCTGGAATGTTAAGTGTCTTTCTAATTAAATCCAGGAGTTGAATGAATCAATTCATTACCAACAAATCTGGTTTATTATCTCATTAATACAGCTGGTTAATACTATGAGGAGATTAGCACAAGAACTTGAAATAATCCTAACAAAAACAAACACAACAAAGACATACAGGTGAATACAGGAGTCCAAACAATAAGCAAAAGACAGATTTTTAGACATGCAAAGAACAAAGGGGAGAAAGAATGACAGGAAAACAAAAGACACCTAGCAAACCTGGCACTCCACACTAACAGCACAACAGATGCTGAATGGAAAATAAAAAGGCTGAGCATCTTCCTCCAAATTCACATTGATTACATGGCAAAACCATTTAGTTATCAAAATGACCAAACCTCCACATAGAATACCTTGGGGAACCAAACTGGATTCCTATAGGTAATTCTGCACAAAGCAGTGGTGCATTTAAAACTCTTTAGGAAATGAGTAGTTTTAAAGCTTTGTCTTGGAACTAATTTTTTTTTGAGCTAATGAAAGAGTACAGAGAAGACCAGCTTAACACTCTAAATACACACATGACAGCTTCCCCATTTTGCAGCCTTGGCACTGCAGCATCTATTTGTTGGCACAGCAGCATTCCCTAATTTGTGGTCATATTCTTGGAAGCAATTTTATACTGATTACAGGATTTTTCCTTTGTTTTCCAGAGTATAAAAGATGGATGACTAATGACTTGCCAAATAAACAGTATTCAAAGCCAAAACTCAGAATAATGAAAGTAAAACACCCTGTCATCCTCCTCACCAATACTACATGCAAATGTTTCCTAGTGAAAGAAGAATCAATGTACGTAATCATCTCCTACCTCGATATATTAAAGCCCCCAAGTACTTCTATTAAGCTGAATTAAGTCTGAGTTCATGAGGAATTATTTAGCTGTTACTCCTGCTTGTTAACACACTATGAATGATATTTAGTTAAAATGTCCATGTGCACTAGGAGGCAACACATCCTGTCGCTTCCCCCAAGATCAATCAGTCTCAACCTTGCCTGTTTTTTCATTGAATGCAAATGAGCACTTCAAAAGAATATTTAATCCTACAGCTAAAGCTTGTCAGTTTCACAGAAACCGTACATATTCTGTAGCATTTGCTGTCTAGGAATATGAGAATTTTATTCCAGTCAGATGACAGCTTTAAGAAAATCTGTAAGTTACCGAATCCTAATAACTCAGGACAGAGTTTCTATAGAGCAGGTGTCTGCTGGGAGCTGGAACTAACAGAAATACAACTGTGCTTAATAGCCATATTTAACAGGGCTGCTCTGTCGGGGAGCTTAGGATGTTGCAGTTTCATTAGCATTAACAAGTGTTGCTATGGGTACCGCAGCACAGGCATCAGAACACAACTGAATAGGACTGGGAAAGTGATTAATAAAAATGTGAAGTGCTGGAATTTTAATAAAACAAAACCAATGAGCTTGCCAATAAGATCATGTTTAAATTATAGACTACATTATTGCCCAGTTCAGCAGCAGATACATGCCACTGCTTGTTGTAGTTCTGCTTGAGCCCAGGCAAACCCCCACATCAGTAAAGACCAGAGCAAATCCACTGTTCTCCCACAGAGAGGGACACACATGCCCACACACACACTAATGAAACTGACCCTAATAAGTATTCATAACAATATTTAAGTGCTGATGTTAATATGCAATTTATAAATGTTTAACACACTACAGCAGGTTCTATTGCAAGCTCAGAGGCATATAATGCCTCATTCCTGGGTAAATGACACAGACTTACATTAGTGTAACTAAATTCAGGGTTTGATATTTTGGTCACAAATACGAAACAATATTTATCTACTTCAGAATTATACACTGAATAATTTTTAAATACTTTTTAGAATTTCTCTGATTTCTTATGACTGTTGTTAAAATTTCTGTTTACCTTTCCTTGTTTAGGGTGGTCATATGACTTGGCAGAAATGGAGAGCTGAGATCCATATTATGTACTAAAGTAAGGGATTAGAAGCAATGATTAAACCCTACCCTATTATCTGGAAAGATTAACAAAGTAATTATGTAGCCTGAAACACAGAATGTTTAGTTACAAAGAAGAGGAAGAAAATACCCAGCACAAGAATTTGAAATAGAAGGACAAAAATGACCATCCAGGTTCTTTTATTGTACTTATCACCCAAATCTATCTAATAAAAATTAACAGCTTTTTTCTGTTTAAATTGCTATTTAGTACAAAGGCATACCGAAGACACCAAAATAAGGCATAAACAATGCTGTTTAAATTTAAGGTGTAAAGATTGAATTTCTGCTATTTTCATATGAAAACTCCTAAAAAAAAAAAAAAAAAAAGTATAATTTTGTGCCAAGGTGATCTAGACCATCATTTTAAAACTTTAAAAAATACATACTGGAAGGCATCACAAGTAAAAAAATATATATGCAAATGTATTATTTGTGTATGTTACCACCGCCATTGTTCTGCTCAACTCTCTACAAAGAGCAGCAAGCTGGAAACAAGCATGTCTTACTTCACATCTACTGTGTCTGTGACCTTAGCTCTCCCAGAAAGAAGGGGTCTAAACAGTGTGGTCAATATGGATAGTAATACTTCATTGCTATAATTTATCTTTGCAGTGCCTTTAACAAATACTGTACTAAGGTGAGTAACTTTTACACCAGCATTGCTACGTAAAGCAGGTTAATTAGTTTACTCTCTACTTTTTATCATGATCATTTAGTAGTGATCAAGAATGATTTATTACAAGGATTTTCCTTTTCTTGTCACCTGTTCCTTTTCTCTAACAGGATTCAATTTCCAAGCACGTTTATCCTTTTGATGTTAAAAGAATTGCCTCATGGTCTTTTCAAACAATTGCTTTACACTCTGTAACTAAAGAAAAGGCTGTGTGATTTTCCTTAAAAACATAAAGCCCACTTTAGCAGTTCATGTTAGACACCTCTACATCATTACGATGGGAATTTCTACTATGCTCCTAATTAAAATATTTGCATCACAGGGTTTACAACTTTTCCATGCAGACTTTCCTTGATAAAGGCAACTATTTGAAAAAACAACTACAAATAGTGTGAAACTTTTATTTTAAAGGTCACTTTAATTTTTTTAGACTCATATGAAATAGAACTAACCTCAAAGTGCATCCTGAGAGGTCTCATTTCTGGTATCCTTATGTATGTGAGTTTCATACTGACAGAACAGGCTGAAATCTCTCTCAGATATTCTGACTGAGCTTCCTGACACACACACAGCCTTCAAGGCTGCATTGTTTAAGTGAATTTTGTACTTAATGAAGAATTAGTATGAGGAAGAGGTCCTGTGATGTTAGAATCTCTGTGGTCTGTTTCTGCTTTCTTAGTGACCTGGAGCATTTCCAGATGGAATGTAGCAAAATCAGTTGTTTCTACATTTAGAATCAAACCTCCGTATTCAAACTGGAAGAAACGGTGGCTCAAAAGGAAAGTTCATTATAGTATGCAGTGATGTGAATCAACCTAGATCAGCCTAACTGATATCATGATCCAGGAAAGCAAAGCTTTGACTGCACTTCAAATAATCCACTATTTTTACAAATGAAGTTTTGAAAATTATTTTCAGAGGAAAGTGTTTTTAAGTCAGAGCTCAAATACTTATGTCTTATAAATCCCCAGGATATTTCACAGCAGGCTATATAAAATTTCCATGAGCATATTCTGACTTTGTACCAGAGTTTGAAATAAATATTTTTGTGCTACTGGCCTTATTTTCATCCTCCACGCATTCATTAAACATACGACACAAATCTTGACTTCTTAAGTATGATATATACCTACTAACTGATACTGCTAATGTAGCTCATGGATATGGATGATGCAATAATTGAAATTAATTTCCTCAAGAAACAGAATTAGAATGTTAGAATTAGTGATACAAGTAGTTTATGTTTTACAGGCAACATTTTGCTAACTATATAAATACACGCAGGCTCCTGAACATCAAATTAGTATAGTAATAACACAGACTGCATGTTTTCATCCCATATAAGACAAAATCAAATTAAAACCTCCATCAGGATGTTTTCTGTTACATACTGGTCTTCAGAGAGAAAAACTCTACCTCATTTATTCAAGCAATACAGAGTCATAATAAAATTCAGTGCTGGCACACTGGTCAAGACAAATGCTGGCAAAATGCTCCTCTGACAGCAGTATCACTTCGAACTGCACACATTTGTTTCATAACCATTCCTGTTTTTATATTGTGAGCCTCGTGCATTCCAGCATGGGACTGACAGGCCTGACCGGGGGCACATGCCATGAACTTTGGCAGAGGTTCTGGATGGGAGGCTGCTGTGCCAAGCCTCTCTATGCTGCCCATCAGCCCTGTCCCTCCTCTTGCATCTTAGCACAGCTCTGACCCACACCGGTGTCTTGCAGCCCCTGATCACTCTCCAGCTGCTTTGTACACTGGCTGAGTTTAGAGATCAGTTTTGGAGCACGTGAACTGGATTTGTCTGGAGTCCAAACACAAACAAAATGCATCCCAACCCTTAACAGACATGCCTGGGTTTAAACCAAGGGGCTGTTACGGTGACTTCATGTAATCCAAAGCAGAAATGCCAAACGGTGCGGTATAGTTGCAGGGACTGTGGCACCTTTATCTGTGCCTTATTATTTGTTCAGGTAAACAGAGCCACAACATACCACAAAAGATCATGAGGCTGAAACAGATGGCATATCAAATTATGAAGCTTCCATACCAGAGGGATAAAGAGAAGGCGTTTAACCTGTTACAACTACACAGAGCAAGTAGGTACTCTGTGGGTAGAGAGTCACCGAAGACAAATGGGAGGATGACATCTCATGAGTGAGAATCAAACAGAAACAGCTGGGCCATTTCACACTGGTCTCTGTCTGCAAGTCATAAAAATCACAGAAAAATACACAAAAGTAAGAAAAAAAAAAAGACCATTTTGAAGACATGGTCCAGTGAAAACACGAGGCAAAAAAAATCAAAAGTAAGGTTTCAAGAAATACAGTTGAAATGCATTACAAAGAACAGTCAGGTGTCTGTGGACCACGGAAGCCACTGACAAAATACCATCTACAATTTCTAACTTAAAGGTATACTACAGCAAAATATTAGGACAGAATGGCAAACAAGCAGTGATCATGGAAATACCTGCTGGAAAACCAGGTCTTGAGATCAATGATTGAATTATTGCAGCTATACCATTTCCTGTTGAAAATTAAAAGTTAACAGGTACTGCTGTATACTGATGATCTAAAATCCTCTATGATAATAAAAAAAAACTCAAGTCAAATGCAGAGCCCTTTTAATTTACTTCATATTTTGTTGGCAGTCATTTGACTGTCCTAACATGTAACATGTTTTGAAAAATCAATAAAGATTCCATTTCAGTGCTCCTGATTCCAGACCATAAAGAAGGTATCAAATATGGGTACTCTTTAAGTATGAAGTAACTTGAGCATTCCACATCTGTACAGCAAAATAAGTGTTATTGTTTATACTATGGGGCATAAATCTACCACCCTACCAAGAGGCACAGCAAAACTCCCTAACATGAAACTGTTTTGCATAAATAGCCACACAAACTACATTTGTACTCTTTATTATTGACATATTCTTATTGAGGAAAACTGCTTGCATGCCTCCAATTGCCTAACCCTACTGTGGAGCAGGTTGGCATCTCTCAAAAATGTGCACATTATATTGCAAGCTAAGTAGACTCAGACTAACAAAATAGTTTGGGTTGGAAGGGACCTAAAAGAGTACCTAGTTAAAACCCACTCCCAGCCATAGGCAGGGATGCCACAGCACAATTTCAGTCTGGTTATGTGGTTTTAGTGGTACTAATACATTATTTAATACAACAATTATCAGGTCATTGAACACTAGTCTTTCTCCATTAAAGTGACTGTAATTAAGTACTGATTGAGTGTAGACAACAACTCTGCAAAGAACCCACACTTTCACAAATACATTTCCCTGACTTCAGTGAGACACTGGTCAGAATGATGTGCCCAGCTCTTCACAGGCACGGGCCTGCTTTAAAGTTGTACAAAACTTACCACATTTTTTTCATCCTGTTTCTTCAATGTCATGTTCCTTCCTGCATTGTGTGAGGCTTTTATTGATGCAATATTTAAAGCTACTTTAAAAAGCTCACAGAAAGACATTCAAATGCTTTCAGGCTTTTCTCCTGGTTTCAGCCTGCCGGGAGTTTGTTGATGAGACTGAAGCAAAAACCTCAGAGAGAGGCTGGAAACAACTGCTGTTTTAGGATGCAAATGGTCACACAAAGATGCAGAGTTCTAGCAGAGGTCTCAAGACAGGAAATGGTGGAAGGAAGCACATGGGACTGGGAAAGGTTACGAAGGCTGTCTGGACAGACAAATTTAACCTATACTTAAGTTAAAATACGTGACGCTTGTAATTTCATAATATTTAAGTTTTTCTTCCTTTCCTACTGTTCATATACACAACCATATGCTAGTTTAAACCCTAAGTTCCTTCATCAAGAAAGATGGCTAAAGTCTCAATGGGTGAACTCGATCACCTGTTTATGACAGGCACACCCTGCTGCAGTCATCACTGGTGACAAGCATCTACAACTTCGGTGCTCTTCCAGAAAACCAGTACTCCCCAGTAAAAAAAACAAAGCAGTAAACAAGGTGTTTCAATAGGCATAATAAATTATCCCGGCATCTGTGTTGCACTCAGAACATTCAAAACGTTGAAGTATCTCCTAGCCTATACCTCTACATCTAAATAAAGCATGCCCACATCTATTATTTGTTCAAGTGATGAGAAAGCTTTTTTGGGTAAGAATCAGGTAATAGCCAACACAGAAACAGTTTAAACATCTTCTTAAGTCTGAGGACTGATGAAATACCACTCACTCTTGCTACACTGCAGGTAACAGAAAAACTGAGCAGAGATTTCAAAGAACTTGAAGCTTTAACATTCAAACAAGTTATCATGTTTAAGCTGTGTACATGCTCACCAGGCAGTCTGAAGGAGCTCACTTTCCAATGAGCTCTGCTTAGAGTATAGAGGAACTGATACTTAGTAGTTTGTTCATACAACAAAGCCTTGACTTGCTACTGAGCAGGCAAGAATTGGCTTAGGCTACTAGAATGAAATACAAAGATAAAGGCCATCCATCGTTGCTTTTAAGTTATGAAAGTTTTCTGAATTCAGAGAAAACCAAATAGCAAGACGTTATTGGGTATTTTTGGGGAACACAACATATTCTACGCCTTGTGCTAACAGAAATTATGCATTCATGCTGAGGTGTGGGGATGCCCCCTTGTCTTCAGATAAAATACACTGCACATTTGCAACACAATTATTTGTGACATTATGGCAGGAACGGCAGGCACTTCAGATCTCTATTACTAACCAATAAAATCCACTACTTATTTTATTAAGCCATTACTACCTGTTTAATGAAATATTTAGTTTCACTTGTATATTCTCCCATTGGCAGTTACTTAAGAAATGTGTTGTGAAGGCTAAAAACACTAAAATATTATTGCAGCAGTTACATGAAAGGATTTTGCCTTTCTAATTTTCAAACAGAGAAGCATATAAAAGGTGATTTTACCAACAATAATTTAGTAATTTCCAGTCCTCCAAAAGATCTATTTGCTTATCGGGCAAATGTGTAAAATCACTTTGAGATTGCATTTTTAATTAAAAATCACAAAAAAGGCTCTTAAAACATTTTTAAATAATGCCGCTTTAGGAGATCCATTCTTGTAGTCATATTAAAAAAAATTGTGTTGCACTTCCAGAGTTAATCAGTGAACCTGTCCTCCAGGTGTAATTGCTAATTGTTCAGTTCACAACAATTAATCTGCATCAAACCAAGATCCTTTACAGAGCTTATAATGCCTACTAGTAAAAGGAATCTCTTCTCTATCTCACTTCAAAATCTGTAGTACGGTGGAAGCCTCAGGTATTGAAATCCTCTACTGCACACAAAGACTTAACCTCAGAAACAGATCACTGGTGGTATTCTGGATACTTGAAAGTGTCCTATAGGGAAACAACTGAGGATGGAACCACATATACAATCATTTGGAACTGGTGGGGGTTTTTAAGGAAGGGTAGTGATCAGGATATCAACCTCTAAAGGCATGAAACAGAAATGGGCAGATACGCATGGGCTGCTCATCAGGCTAAGGTGCGAGGAACTCTTGTGAATGAAGAGATGAGAAGAGGCAGCTGTATGCTTGGGGCAATGGCTGCCCTGTCACCTTGCTGGACTTTTCACCCATGGACATGAGCAGCCAGCAGCTCCCGATTCACAACCGTGCATGCTGGGAATATTTTGGAGAGGAAGGACGTAAACCACTCAGTCTAGTCTGAATAGGAGGGGTAGTATAAGGAAGCAGGGGATAGGAAGGCATCTAGTTCACCACTTTTCTGGTTAAGGACTATTCAGTATAAATGAAACAACAAATAACAAGGAAAGCAGTAGATTACGCACAAACAAATATTAATGAGCAAGTGAAACCAGAGACAACAAGTTGTCTTTGTCTCTATGGAACTAATGCCATTAAAGGAACTACTCACACATACTTGAACAAGGTCAACATGAACTCTTGTCACTGATATGAAAGGGAAAATGTGTGATTATCATATGTACTATGGTATTTTTGAGGGTGTTTCTGGACGGGAGCAGAAGGTGTTCATGGGATTTTGTGTATTTTATAAGGAATTTAGCGTAGGGGACAGAAAAAGGAAAAAGGAAAGAGGGCAAACACCAGGCAATGGAGATGGGGAGTGGAGGAATGCATAAAAAGGGCAAGTTGTAATTAAACTGTCGGTACGCTTCTCTGATCAAACCCTGCACCTGATCACCTCTTTTCCTTCTTCTTAGTAAATCCTTAACTACTTTTTTGTGTAATTCACTCTCTGTTCTATGTATGATACTCCTGCAAAATCTAAGTGCTAGCAACTGCAGAAGATGCTGCAACTCTCAAGATCTACAAGTCCAGGAACCAGCAACTGAAGGGACCACAGTGTATCTGTGAGTAATTTGATAGCAACGTACTGGGAAGATGCAAGGTCTGTGACAGTGGATAGGCAAGCAGCCCAGGCTCTAGCCATGGCCAGAGTTGGTACCTGGCAAGGAAGTCCAGCCAACAAACTAGGAGATTCTTCTAATATTTGAGGGATCCATGACTGTGAGGTACATGTGAGACAAGGGCCAGTGCATGTATCCATTTTGACAGCCAACACCAAGTTGCTAGCAAATAGGAGGAAACCTGCATGCAGGGTAAGGGGGCCCAAGCACAGAATTGAGAGAGGTTTACAGGCCATGGTAATGTTCAAGGGATCCACGAATGCTGACAGTGTTTTCACTAGTGCATTTCAGTTCTGACCAGTCTTCACCACCCCAGACAAGACTCAAAAGTACCACCCTCCTTTACCCTCCACATCTTGAGAAATGGCTTTAAGGCAGGGCACAGCCACATATATTGATGCAGTTGTCAATTCCCTCACTGCCTGGCTCTCTCAGGGCAAGGAAATCAAAAAGGGAATACGAGGCTTCCCTTTCTTCCCCAGGGGTTGCTGCTGGGAAATCCTTTTAATCAGTCCTTCAGCAGGGCTAATCCGATACATGCATGAGCTTTGCCTAAGGTGTCCTGCAGCACTGCACCCTCTAACAAAGCTTGGAGCAGCAAACGTGAAGGACTGTGTCATTACAATGCAGTTGTCAGGAGTTACTGATAACCTGGGGATGTAGTTTAAGTGAAACACTTGTCCATTCCCCACCCCTACTTTCTGAGCCACTGGCTGGGTAAGTGGCCCAAGGTCCAGAAACGGACATTAAGCAGACTTAAGAATCCACACTGATACACGGGCAGCCTGTGAATATGGGAGTGCTTGCAAATCTAAAGAGGAATACACCCATTAACCTGAATGGAGAAATCTTCTGGGTCTGATAGTACATGGCACTGGCTTTCAGTTACCAGGAAAGAGAAAGCCGTAGGTTCCAGAGTCCACTGCGTTGAGCAGCTCTAATAGCATCCTTAACAGAACCTAAGAGTAGAGCAAAAGAAGTAATGGCTGTACTATCAGAAATAAAACAGCTTTCACTGGAGTATCTGCTAGGTAGGACAAAAAAAAGTAGACATGTGCAAGACCCATCAAACTTTAGTTTTCCCCAGTAAACCGAATATTCTTAAAAATGGGGCATGAGAGAGACATGGAATGAATCAGAATAACATGCTGTGCTCTGGCATGGTACACCCCAGCAGCATGTATTCAAAAGCAATTGGGCACAAAAAGACCTTGAGTAGGAAACTGTAACTGTCAGACTGCTGATGAAACAATGAAAGACACACTTCCAGAAAAAATACTCATTTTAAAATCCACTGACAGATGCTTTTAGCAGTGTTGATATGTAGCATAATTAATGCAGACTGAACAAACTGTACTTTGGACAGCGATATGTTTATTAAAACCCACTTGGTGAAGGCTGCTGGAAGGAACTAACTAGAAAGCAGTGCTGTCCTGGATTAGAACATAAAGCATAGGCTTTCCTGTAAACAGGAATCAGCAAACCAGGAAATAGTATGTTATTTAACTTTCCTATATGCTGCCTCCAAGTAAGTGACACATCTTCTCAGGCACACATGTAAGTACAAGATACTGCTAGAGAGAATAGTTTTGTAGAAATGAAACCTCTGAATGAGTAAAGATTTTGTTCAGAGGCAGACAAATAATAAATATTAGGGTGAAGTATTTCTTTGCACATAGACAATGTGATTTATATCCTTAAGATCTGTTGACCCTAAGTGACTGTGTTCTAAACAAACAATTTTGAAAAGGCTATTTGAGCTATTAGGCACTCTTGTCTTTGTGCAAGAGAAGACTGTTCATGCTGAAGTCAGTTATGGTTAACATGAGAGCGAGCAGTTACAAGGATGGGGCAGAATTTTATGACTCCCAGCCAGTATGTTGGCAGACTTGCCTTACGGAGACAGGAAGCACCAGGATGTACATGGAAGGCTGTAGCCGGAAATCTATTATTTTGATTTTCAATAGTGATTTTTACATATTTCATTATCTAGAGACTCCAAATGATGTGCCAAGGGATGCAAAGTGAGTTTGGGAGTAAAGACAGAGAAAGTCCAGTAATCCTTTCAATGAGTGTTTGTGCTTTGTAAAAGGAAAACAGTATAGGCCTCTGAATTTCCATGGAATAAATGTTTTTATCTTTGGACTGGTGCCAATGTCTTTACAAGAGTTACCTGAGAAAACTTCAGGGTAACCTCATCATCTTTAGGAGTTCACAGACCTATGTGTACACCAAAGAGTTACACGGAGACAGGCTCATGTTCTTTCCAATAGTTAAACCAGCACTGCTTTGCCTCCGGGTGCAATTACACCAGTGTGGAAATGGTCTAAAAGGGTCTGGCTTTTCATGTATGAGGTTCATGCCAGCATACTGCAACCCAGAAATAAAGCTGGACTACTGCTTTAACTACTAGCATAAACTGATATTAATTTTATGAATAGAATAAAGGCACATACTAGAGAAACACCACAAATGTCACTTAAAAGAGCACTCACTATCAAAGGCCCAAACACAGAATAAATGTGCTCTAACTCTAGCTTTGAAACTGCCTGCTTGCGCATGACTTCCTCTCATTGTGTCCTTCACACTATTAGTGACTTGACAGCAGAAGTTAAAAGCCAACCTGAACTGAAAGCTTTCTTCTTTTAAATGTGAAAACATTAAACTATTTTTTTCATTCAGATCAAACCAAATAAATCCATAAAATCTCTAGATACCACTTCAGAACCAAGTTTTGACTGGAGAACACTTTTCTGAAACCAGACATACTCATCTTAGAGACAACTTCTACCTGGTAAGGCCTGCAAAACAGCATCATTACCACTGGCTTCTCCCCTTTTTTCTGTCTGTGCCTTTCCAAAGGATCAGAAGATACAACCCAAGCTCTTGCTCCTGCCCCACAACACCTAAGTTTCTCTTAAAAGGACCAGTTCAGCCTGAGGATTTCATGCAGTTTACCTATGCTGAGCTCCAGCAAAGCTCCTTCTAGAAGGACTCAGACATACAGACTTCTCAACAGAGACACAAACCTTGGTGTTCTTGCTGCTTAAGGTACCTGGCTTATCCCTGCAGTAATTCCCCCAGGCCGTTTGTGCTCCTTGCTGTGTACCGCCTCCTTTGCATTATCTCTGTGTATGTGTGTGTTGACAAACGGATTTATGTGAGAAGCTAAAATGCCTCCCGGACCATCAGCTACACGTGTCACCGCTCTGGCATGCTGCCGGCACCAACTACCTCTCCATCTCGACTCGCTGTTGGAAACTGTCCCTGTCCCCACAGCTCCGTGAGCCAAACGCGGGAGGACTGGCATCAGCAGGACCAGAATGACTCCCGTCCCTTTAACCAGCGGGAGGCGGGTGCGGGGCTGTCGGCGGAACCGCGCACCGACGGGCGACAGGCGATCCCCACCGCGCCGGGCCCTGGCGCTCCCGGCCACCCCACACGTGTCCGCCGCTCCCCACCCGAGGGATCCCACCGTCC
>VZRN01004857.1:2748694-2803735 GCA_013397935.1 Dasyornis broadbenti
TTGCCGGCCACCGCCGCTCCCGGCGGAGGGGCTGGCGGGGGAACGGGCGCTCGCACGCCGCGAGCATGTGGATACCCACGGAGCACGAGAAGTACGGCGTGGGTGAGTGAAAGAGAAGGCGAGCGGGGCAGCGCGGGGGCGGCGAGCGGCGCTGCCGGCGGGGAGCGCATCCCGGGCAGAGCGGGCTCGCCCCGCGGGGCGCTGCTGCCGCTTCCCGTAGGAGCGAAGGCGCGTGCGAGGGCAGCCTTGGGGGACCGAGGTCCCGTCAGGGCGCGGGGAAGCGGCCCCGTCCCCGGGGCACAACAAAGGGCGCCCGATGCCCGAACCGCGGCTCCGCCGTCTCTCCCCGCTGGCAGGAGATGGGGCAGGGGCCGGTCCCCCGTCTCCGAGGCGGGCGCTCGGTTCTTCCCGTCGGCGCTGGGTGAAAAGGCTGGCGTTTCATGGGGAACAAAGCAGCCTAAAAACAAATCGCTGAGAGCGGCGACCCTGTGGGAGACGGTGTCCGGCGGGGGCCCGGAAAGTAGCGGGAACGGGGCCGCGGGCATTGTTTGCGCGTGGGGGGTTTTGTCGCTGCTTCACGGGAAACCAGACAAAGTGCCGGTTGTGGGAGCTCCGCTGCCTCGCCTGTTTGTTGCCCTCTGGCCGGTGCAGGGCTCTGAAACCCGCGGGCTTGGTTTGCGGAGTGATAGGAGAGACTCGCGGTGATTTTATTTTTCTTGGCACCGCCTACGCCAACACCCAGTGAGCGCCGGCCGCTCGTCCCGGACAATAGCCCCGACTGACACGGGTGTAGCTGAACTGTTGTACAGACCTGCTGGCGTAGTAAGCAGCTTTCCGTGTGTTTACGTCGCGTTTGAACGCGGAGTTGTTAATATTGGAGAAAAGCGGGAGGAGCGCGGAGCCCTCCTTTGTGTGTGTGTAGTAGCGCTGTGGCGAGCCGAGAGCGCGGGGCCGCTCCGTCCCATCTGGAGTTGAGCCCAGATGTTGCCGTCTTCCGAATGCTAAATTACAGAGATCATCGACGGGATTTTTTTTCTTGACTTCTTTATTTGACAGGTCACAGCTGGGTTGCAAGATATTGATTAGTCCTGCCCACCCGCCTTTCTTTACGAGGGTGGGCAAGAGGCTTAAAAACCACTCTGGGACTCTCTGGAATGGCATGCTGGATATTAGCAGTCAAGTATTTCAAGCTGCAGCCCTTCTCTCCATCTATTCGTTGTTTATTTTTATTTTTGAGCCTAGTAAGCTATTTCACAACTGAAGCATTTTCCCCCCAATATACGAGCTAAAAATCACTATGGAGCATCTTTCTTGTACTGAAAAAAAAGCAGCTAAACAGTGTTCTCCCTACTTGAATAACTATCCCATCGTTTCTAAACAATTAAGGGATATCCCTTAAGTAAACATTTCTACGTTCAGTAACCCTTTTCAGGTACTTAACAGGTGAATTGCTCTTCAGCTCTGCCTTGCTTACCAGGGCTGGAGTCACTGAAATCCTACTCTTGCTAAAGAGACAGTTGCAATTTCTCAATAGGGAGCTTCCTTTGGATCAACCAGAAAATGTAGTCCACTACAAAGATTGTCTGTCTTTATGTAAATATAATATAGTCACCAAAAAAGATGCTTATTCTTATTTAAATTCATTTCATGGCTTTCTGTGATTTGGCTTCCAAAGGCTATTCAAGATAGTAACAAAAAGCCACTGTTCAAATTGGTTCCTCTATACCCCTAGGATGGGAATGATATTATAGCTCAATATGACTATTGCAAAATGTTGAAATGCTAACCTAAAGTAATTTAATTTTTCTTTTGGACTGCTTTTTATGCTGTGTGCTCACTCACCTGCATGATGAGTGCTGTCTGCAAAATCTTCACACCCAATTACCCTGTAAGCTATTGTACTCTATAGCCGTGAGAGGGGAGGCAGGAGAAAGGGTTGTATCTTACTGTATAATTATTTAAACTTTATATAAAGTGAATATCATAAATCAAATTTGCATTTTGCACCACAGACCAGCTTATGTATTTTCTTTTCTACTGATAAGATGATTATGTTTCCAAACAGCAATTTTAATACTTATGTGTTTATCTGCTCTGGTAAAATGGGTGCATTAGAAAACCCCTTTGAGAATCCTGATTAGTTGTACCAAGCATATGTATCCTTTATACAAAGAGCTCAGGGCTTGCATCAACATCAGACCTCATCTGCATTTTCAGTCTGAATTTTGCAGCACATGCTGTGTGCTGCACATTTCTACTGTGGTGCCAAAATGGATGAATAAGCAGACAACAGCCACCTGGTTGCACTGAAGGGTTGCTGGTAACCAGGTGGCTGTTGCTCACTTGCACAGCCTGACTGATTCCCGCTTCGAGGGGTAGGTAATACGAGTCACAATCTTCTCTTCTACAAATTTTTTAACTTCTGCCTGCTAGCTATTGATAATATCAGGTTAAATTTTTTACTGAGCGTGTTGCTAACTCCAAGTTCATTACTAGTAGGCAGACACACTGCTAGTTCATTTCATGGTAGACATTCATGCTGATATAAGAAAAACATTACTATACTTTTATATGTCACCTTTTGTACTACAGTTATGTGTTTTTATTTCCAAGGCTATAGATTTTGTCAGTTATATTGTATTATCCCCCAGGATGCTAAAAGTGACATAAACACTGGGATATTTCTGATATTGAGAACTTACTTTGTCTGGGTTTTGATTTTTCAGAAGAGAAGGTTAAACTTGTATATTTCACTTTGAAATTCTGTATGTTTTGAATCACACCTTCAGCTGTTGTGTCAAACGAGTGATGGCATTGTACAAAGGATCCAGTGGTCAGTTATGTGGAGTATTTAGCACAAAGTATGCTGATGAAAGGATAGGAGAAGTAAGATTATTTTTTGCTGCTAATAGTGTTTAAATCTGGTAGATGGCAAATGGAGTTGACTTGCATAAATACTGTAAGCTGATCTATGTGAATTCAGAACCCAAGAGAATCATGGATTCATTTAGGCTGGAAAAGACCTCCAAGATCATAGAGTCCAACTGCTGACCAATATTGTTTAGAACAATAACCAAACACTTTGTTAAAATGAGTCATTTAAGACTGCATAACTTTGGATGCTTTGCAGGCAGCAAACCAATAAGTGTAGCTTTCAAAAATGACTCTTACTGGTTGGTGCATACTGGAAACTTTTAGTTGTAATAAATAAATCACGAGACTACATAATTACCTTGTAGCTGCTGTTTAGAATAAAGATACATGTTCTGTTTCATTCTCTATATTCAGGTTATTTGTTTTTCTTTTTATCTTATCAGATCTGCATACTGCCATATCATCTGATATCTTTGATTTACCTGAATCTGTAAGGGTGCAGTTAGTTATGTTCTCTGTAAAGCAGGCGATTTACTCTTTTTCACTGAGCATGATGCTTCTCAGCATTTCTCTGGAAGGCATTTTTTGGATTAGGGTGGAAAGTTTAATTAAGAAGCACAATTAAAAACAGTTGAAGAATGTATCATCTAATTTATAAGCAGAATGATATTCCAGATGCTGAAGTCATTCTGTACAGCAAAATATGCCAGTTTAAATTCACCACGTTTAAATAACGATTGATATTTTTAGTATGGTTAAGCCATAAATGTGCCTTTGAGGAAGGCATGAAGTTTGGGCGTCTCCTAGTTTATAGATGGAGAAGTATAAGATTCAAATGACTTTGTGCTATAAGCTGAGGTTCACAGGAGGAAAAAGACAGGGAGGGGCATGTTAGGTGATCACAGAAGCAGTATTGACTTGCACATAGACAAAAGACAAATCAGTATGCTTGTGTTCTGTTCTGAGTTGCGGCCAAACTAGTCTTGCTAGCAGTCCTGTTGAAAGATAGCAAAGATATCCTTATCTCAATGCTGCAATCCCTTTTTTGGCTGCACGCTCACTTTACTGTAAATGAACTTGGTTTGTTTAGCTCAACAGTATCTCTGTCAATAACACACTAGACTTCTAATATAATGTGTTTTGTTTAACATAAACACTTCATTAGCCTTTCTTGTGTGCCTCTTCAAACAGTACAAATAAAGCCTTCAATCAAGCCTTATTTCCTCCATTCCTCTACATTAATTGAGCTTCACATTTCTATGTGCAATTCACTTTGTATTTTTGTTCCAATATTGTCATTAATAATGAGCTATATCCAAAACTTCTATCAAGCTGTCTAAATAACTATTTAGAGGTGATGCAGGGCAAAACATAATGTATTTGTTGCCTCATTTAATGAAGAGGCAGTTGAAGGGTGCTTTTTGCTTTCTAGTTACAGCTGTTTGTGAGGTTGGTCACCTGCAATCAAGTGAAACTGAGGTACCATGGGGCTCCAAGAATGAGGCTGACAGGATACCAGTGCTCCCTTTGCCTCACTGGGAAGTGGGAGCCCATTCTCATTTTATGAAGTACTCCCTGAGTTCTAGCTATCTGAGATAGCAAAGACCCACACATTTTCTATAGGAACATTTTTGACACATGATGCATTTGTCATGGAGGCTTTTATGTCAATTTAATATGTCAGTCAAATAAAGGTGATTTTTTTTTTTTCTAGTCTTTTATATAAGCAGTAACTTTCAATGACTTTAGAAAATGGAATTGTCTCAGCTTGCAGCTTTTGGACAAAAAAAATCACTGACTTAATCCTGTTGGAGAGCAGAATATGAAGGTTGAGATTCTTAAGTATTTTTTGGTCATAAGACTAGTCTTAAGTTAAAACAAGTGTTGATAAAGTGGTGCAATTTTCTTGAGATATGATTAAATCAAGATTTTAAAATGGTTTTTAAACAGCTGCCTCCAAAAATTTGTAGACTTCAGTATGGATGTGTGATGTTTTGAATAGCTTCACCATCTCCTTAGGACAGCTCAGAGCTGGCTGGCTCATTAACTTGTTACATAGTGCTCTTCTGAGGTCTAATTTTTCCTATTCGCTACTTATCTGGAGCTACTGGGGAAGATTTCTGAAGGCTGATGTTATTTCATGGTTAGCTGTGTACTGATGAGACTGTTTTTCTTCCTCTTTTGCTGGATTGAGGGGTTTTTAGCCACCATTTTCAGTGTTGGACTTGTGAGACTATTAGCTGGACTGGATTTATCCAAAAGACGATGGAAAAATGGTGAATTAAATGACATAAGCCATGAAGGTGAGAATGTGTTCTCCCTGTAGAAAGGGAGAATGCTTTTTTTTTTTTTGTTAGCTAACATAGGCTAATGTAATCTGCGATTGCTTCTGCAAGCTCAGGCAGCATGTGATGGAGTCACTAACTTCTCTGTCAAGGAAGCTATAATTGGTTACTGGACTCCTACCATGCAGATCTCAGCAGCTTTTTGCACTGCTGCGATAGTGTCTGCCATTGACTCATCTCTTTGCTTCCCTAACCTGCACCCCAGAAAGGAAGCTTCAGAATAAAATAGGGTTTCATGTTTGCAGCCTGGTAAAATGTTGTCTACGATGTTCCATAGTTTCCAGCTTATTTCTGAGTGTAATTCACTGTGTAGGTTTTGGTCTATAAAGTCCTTTGTAATTTGAGTCTTGGGATTGGGGAAAATCCTGAGGAGAGCATTTGACTGCTTGGATCATTTGTGACACTTGAATGTATTCAGCAACTGAGACAAGGCACTTTGAGCAGACAGTTTGTAGCCCTGGGAGATGTGTTACTTCATTTCTTTAGTTTTGAGAGACTTTGTGTTGTGACTTTTTTCTTTTTTTTTGTTAACTGGATTTGTTGGTTCTGTGAAGGTACAAGGGAACAAATTTGATTAACTCCTCAAAGCCTGGTTCTTCACAGAAGTGTTGAAATGCAAAGGTTTTACTTTATTTTCAGTCTGAAATTTCTTTTGTTACTGTGGGTTTTTGTTTTTTAACCTGTAACTGGACATCATTGAGTAACCTTTTGTTTTGCTTTTCTTCATTTTCTTGCTGTCTGTTTGTGGGGAGCTGGGCAGAATGCCTTGGAGGTGACCATTGTCCACTTACCATTGATTTGAAAGCCAGGTGACTAACCTAGAGGGAAATATCCCTTTTTATTTATTTATTTATCAGTCACATGCATTTAATTTGTCTTAAAATTCTCTAGTATTATGTAATACAAAGGATTGGTTTTTTTGTTTTCACTTTGTTTTTTTTTCCTCAAGGTGATCAGTAGAAGTAAAGAAAAATGTTTAGGAAGATTTTTTTTTTTTAGAGATTTAATCTGTACTGCTTTCTCAAGGCCAGGTCAGTTCTAGCAGTGACTTCTGAAGGACATTTGCCAACATTTTTTTTAAAATGCTGATAGCAGAGCACCTACAGCTTCTGTTGTCAGTGCTTAGCAATCTCACTACTAGTAGGTGTTTAGCACTGGACCAGTTTTCCTCTTGAATGTATCATTATGTATATATGAAGACTTGCCAAGACTTTTCCTTGTATGAAAGAGCTCCAGTTATTTCATTCTTTCCTTGTAAATTATATGTTCTTATCTTTGACCAATTGATTCATGTTCAAAACTGGACAGAAAAGCTTTATCAGGTAAAGCAGGAGAATCTTAGTGTGTACTTTAGGTGATGTGTCTTGTCTGCTTGTCATTCCTGGTGTGACATTTGTTCCTTTTGCAGTAGCATTGCACTGACTCATGTTCAGTCGGGAACTGCTAATCAATCCTTCAGATCCTTTTCCGGAATACGGTTGTCTAGACAGTCGTTCTTCCATCCTGTATTTGTCAGCTGATGATTTCTGCTTATGTGTCTTTAGTGAATGGCACTTCTCTTTGATGCTATTTATTCTGTTTGTCAGCCACACTGACTGCCAAATTTCCTTTCACTCATGTGGCTGCTGGAAGCACCTTGTCTGACATGTTTGAGAGATGAAATTTAGGAACTGTACTCACTAGTAGAAGCAGAGCTTGTTAAGAGAAGCAGTGCATCATAAGCAACTAAAGATGCTTGGATGCCACAATGATTTGCTATTAGTTTGTATTTGTCAGTTTAAAGGAACGTATTTTTCAGATCTTTACAATGACAAGAGAACGGGGTGATAGCTGCTTGCAGTTTCTCTTCATAATGCGTTTTTTTAGTTACTCAGAATTTATGTTCCCAGTTATATAGTTTAAAGATGATATGATAACTTGTCAACTTTGCATTTTTGGGCACCTGAAATATTTTGTTTAAAAATAATGCTGATCTAAACTTCCAGATATTCAAGGGTGAATAGGAGAGCTGCAAACTGTGCAGCTCTGAAAGCCACCTGTGCTATAGCAACAAAGAAACAAGCTTGGATTTTGCAATCTGTTCTGTATTGTGCTTGCTGTTTTTTGTTATTTTGAGTAAGAAAGTAGGATAAAATCTAATCAGTTTTGCAGTATTACAAAAACAAAAGTTTTATTGTAGGAAAAAAACCCTTTGCTGAAACTGATGACGGCTTTCATCTTTTGCCAGTTAAGAAACCAAGTAAATTTATTTTTTCAGATTCATGTACAATTATTTATCTACTTTAATAGTAACTATTGAAGTTATTACAACTGAAAGTGAGTAAACTGTGTTTACTCAGGTCTCTAGTACAAATGAGTTTTGTTTTCTCGATAGTTTGTGTGTAGAAAACCACATTAGTAGATGAGGTAATAAACCTGAAAATGGGGTTGTTAATTAGCAAGATTCTCAGTAACGTGTTTGAGGAATAACTTAAGTTTATTTCAGTTTTGCTTTTTGTCTTGCTGAATTTCAAGTGTGTGTTTTTTGTGCTTTCAGGACTCTGGATGTAGGTGATGGCTGGCCTAGTGCAGTCAGTAGCTAAATCATGTGCTTGTTCAGTCCTTTCTGCAGCAGAGAAGAAATGTGGTGCCCTTTGTAATCCGTTGCTTGGGATTTCTTGATTTGATTTTTATTATTGTTTGCACTGATGTTATTATTTCTGAGTTTTATTTAGAAATGCAAAATGAGTCCTTAAGTATAAAGGTATGTGACACATTTTCATAAATATTTTTCATGGAGTGAGTGGGAATCTACATACACTGTGGATGGCAGATGATAACTGCATAATAGGGACTCTTCCATAATAGAAGTTACGGAATTCTGTTTAATTGTTGTTAGAACAAGACATTTTCTTTTACTATCATAAATCATTTGCCACATAATAGGATAATGGTTTTTTTGAAACTCTTTGAAATTACTGGTTACAGTGCAGAAATGAAATGATTACTCCATAAAGCCTTATTTTAACTTTGCTTCAGAGTAGTGTTGTGAGGTGAGTATGTATGAGATGTTGGGCAGGCTGGGACAGGACACACTTGTACTTCTGATGCTTTGTTTTGTTCCATGGGCTAGATGCAAGGTAACTGCAAGATTTGCATTATTTCATTATTGTATTATAGAAACACCAAAGGGTAACAGCTTGACCTTTGATCAAGCAGGAGCTATATTATATACGGTGTAAATGTGCAGTAGTTGTACTTTCATCAAGTAGTATTTGTGCTTTTGTAGGTCATGTTACACGTAAAATAAAGACTATTAATATTTTTTTGTGAGACAAGTCCTGTATAAAGATGGCTGTTGGGTTTTAAGTATAAGGTCTTATCTTTTGGAGAAAAATGTTGCATGGGGTAACAAATGTCATCAGAGGTAACGCTATGAACCATTGAATCCATAGGTACAACTATGAGGAACACTCTCAGTCTTTAGGTAAAACTGATGTACACTGCTTGAAGCTCAGCAGGGTAGAGATGGGCCACAGGTTGTAAATACTACTTTTTTTTTTTTTTGGATAAATGATTGTGGTAGTTTGATAAGAAAGAAAGTTAGATAATATTTTGTATCTTTAAGGAATATGCCTCTTTTCCAGGCTGCATGGTTCCTCTCTTCACATCTGTACTAGGCCTGTTAGTACAGAGAGAATACAGAGCTTGACATGCAGTTTGTGTCTTTGCATGGGATTTAGAAGTGCTCCTTGTGGTGTTAAGATCTCCTCTCTTACTCTGATAAGGAAGAAATATGAGTATGTATTTTTGAAACAATTTCACGGGCAACAGTTAGCAGAGCCGCTCTGTTATTCATGGTTCATAGTGGAAACTTCTTAAACATTCTTTACTTATCTGTTTCTTCTGTATTCCTCTTCATTCTCCCCCTGCCCCCAGCTTCCTTCCTTTTTTTTTTTTTGTCTGTGAAACTTAGGACAAAAAAAGAGGAAATCTTAAGGTGGAAAACAGAAGATCCCTGCTCTTCTGTTTCAATGTTAAGAAGCACGTCAGTTCTGTACTGATGTACAGTTCTGTTGCCTCTCCTTTTCCACCCACCCCTATCAGAAAAAAAAAGACTAGCTAAGTAAAAGTCAAACCAAAATGACATTGATATCCTCTTTAACATTTGGACTAACAAGACCTGAGCTTTTTTTCATTGGGCCAGATGTAGTTGAGTTTTCAGTTGTGTTGAACAAATGGGCTTCTTCCTATTGCTTGCCAGGTTAAATAGGTAAAGGGTAGAGGTATCTGCCTGCACATATTTTACCATTTTATTTGTCTTGGTGAAATATGTCAGTGATAATAGTAAGCATTTCAAGTTACAGGTTTTCTGGTTGCTTCCATTACTGCAAAGCTCAATTCACTTAATTTTTTTTTTTTTCAAATTAGAGTGGAAGACAAAAGACTTGTATGTCAAAAAGACAACAGGCAAGTTAGACTTTTTGTAATGATTTAATTATCCAAAGTCAATGTCTTTCCACCAATTAATTAAAAAAGCACAGTAAGAGATGCTGAAAATAAGTAAAATGTCAGAATAATATATATTTTTCCAGAAAAGTGTGTGGTGTTCTTGCATGTGAGACAGCCGATGGTTTAAGAGTTCAATCTTCTTTGGAGATAGTGTTTGGAAATGTAACATGGTGAGCAGTATTCAGAGGAATCTGAGGTACTGGACTCTCCAACCTCAGACATGGTGACATGGAAATCACTTTTTCTGGAGTTGCCTGCAGTGTTACTTCTTTTAAGCTGCTGTCAGTGGTTGCTTCAAGAGAACACTATTGTTTAGGGTCTTTTTTTTTCCCCTTAAATATGGATAGTAGCTTTATCTCAACCTGAGCAATTATAATGCGTTTTAAGTAATAATATATAAAATTTATTCTCTGGATGAAAAGCCTTGACTTCCTGGTGGCATGAAGGATGAGTGGTGTCACTCATGCTGTTGCTACCTCTCTGTTGTTCAGTGTTGGACTGAATCCATTGTTTTAGTATCTTCAAGCTTAAGGGTACTCCTGCTTGTTTACATTCAGAAAATTCCTGGGGAAGCCTTTAAGACGGGAAATTGTTGGGCTTTAATATATTCGCATGCAAAGGAAAATATTTCTTTGTTTCATTTCTGCAAAGACTCAGTTCTATTGAATCAACTGAGGCTTGAATAACAGTCGCTTTACAAATGTGTATTTAGTAGGTATATTAAATAGCACCAGTTTTAAAAATGGCTGAGATAAAGGGCAGAGGTTAGGTGTCTATTAAGCAGGCACAAATTATGTTGGTCGCTGTTTTCCCAGTCTAATCTGAAAAATGTAACTAGTAAATAGGAAAAGTGCAGCTGTGCCATTTGAGAAATTGGACTGGTTTTCATCATGACTCTTACAAAGATATGTTTGGATTTATATTGATAAATATTGCCTCTAGCTCTCTTTTTGAGCAGCCAGTTAACAGCATCCTAATTGAAATGCAAATGTGGTTGTACAGCTGATAGAGATCTGTGTCTTTATCAGTGTGCTTTGCCTCTTTTTGAGTTCCCCAGCAAAATAGTGACCAAGTAGAAAGGGACTGGACTGATGAGGAGGTGCCTACTTTTAGAGGCAAAGGTGCAGAATAAACCTATTTAGCTGTTAAGTACTGAATGGACTCTTGAACTAGCAAGTTAGGATCTTTTGGTTAGTCTATGAAGTGGCATTATTGTTTGCAGAGCCAGCATAAATTTGGCTTGTTAATGACCTGTGTAAAATGCCATTAATGTTTTTACATACCATATGCAAAACCTCAAAAGCACTCTGCAGCCTACAAATAGTAGGTTTTGTGTAGGATATGAATATGCACAGCTACAGTATTATATGTTAAAGTAATCCATGAAACTCAGAATAGCATATTGTCTTGTGTATATGTGTGTGGTAAAACTTTGTTGAGCAGGATGTAATTGTGTAGCGACCAGCATGACCATGGCCAGGCCAGCTCTGGGGCTCACCCAGCTCTGGCCATGTGTTTCCCCCTATGCCTTTGTAACAGCTTCTGTGATGAACAATTGAGAGAGCTGATCTGGCTGAAAACTAATCGCCTTTTTGGCAGGGAGGCATTTATACTGCATCAGCACCTCTATCCGGATTTGGATTGTCTGCCAAAATATGTGTGCCAGTGTGGGGGAGGTGAGGGAGGGTGCAGCTGGGAGTA
The DNA here is from genome assembly GCA_013397935.1 of Dasyornis broadbenti. Classification (NCBI taxonomy): domain Eukaryota; kingdom Metazoa; phylum Chordata; class Aves; order Passeriformes; family Dasyornithidae; genus Dasyornis; species Dasyornis broadbenti. The sequence goes on from VZRN01004857.1 coordinate 2,760,106, forward strand.
CAGAAGATAGCAGGACCCCAGTGCTCTGCATGTGCCTGCAGGGTACATCAGATGAGGTGTAATAGAAAGCTACAGCCAGATGAGAAATTTAGTTGACCTGTCAAGAATATATGACACTTTGCATGGGGCAGGAACAAATAATAAACTGATTGATAGTTAAATTGTATGTCTTCTTATCCAGCTGCTTGGTCTGGATTCACGTGTGTTTTGTTAACTGAATCCACTGTTAGTTATAAAACTCTTACACGTTTTAAGTTAGTGCCAAGCACAGTAAGTGCTCTCTTATTCTAGAGGCTACTTCGTAAGCAATTACCTGTTTTTGCAATCTCAAAATTTGTCTTCTGTGCCTCAAGCAGAACTGTCCAAGCCCACATTTCGGACATGAAGTTGATTTTTGTGAACCCTTAGCAGGCTGCTAAAATAGTTTGAGTGTCACAAGATCAGAAACTAAAAGCTCTAAAGGTGTAATTTCAGCTTTGTGGATGTAAAATTAGTCAAGTTATGCCATGGAGCAAAACTTCTGGAAAAAGGTAGAAAGTGACAGAACTGAGAACTAGTAAATGTACATCAGGAGTCTTGTGAGATGTAAATAATAAAGTAAAATAAAACGAGCACAGATGTCATGCTTCTAACATCATTATGAGAGGTTTGTGTCCTACTGCTGCATTCAGAATGTAAATGGTAAACTTTCAGTACTTTCAAAATACGCGAAAGAAAAAAATTCTGCCTGATATAAAATATTTTATATTAATATTTGATATTATACAAATATAAATACAACTACTTTATAAAATATTTTATAAGGATGACATATAATAATATGGTTATTATAAGAACTTGAATACCCTCAGAATAATGAAAACTGCTGCTTCTCCAAAATAATGGCTCTGAAGCAGTGACATTGCCTCTTCAGTCAGCATAGATCTGGGAATAAATTTGAGGAAAAGGCCTTGGCAGTGTTTCCTTCCAACTGTCTCTACTAGTCTTGTCCCATTTCTTCTGTGCTGTGGATGTGTCTGTGGTAGCTCTCCTGGAAACCATCAGTGGAGTTCCTGGGCATTCTGCACTGCCATAGTCATGTTCTCTTCTGGTTCTTATCCCCTGTGGCCGAGCTCATTTGTCTTGCTTCTGTCTCTCAGTTTTTTAGGTCTGAAAACTATGACTCAAGCTTAGAGAAAATACTCTTTGGTTATTTATGCAGTGCTTGTTTTGTCCCAAAATAAATTTTGGATACGTAACAAGAACCTTCAGCACAGGAGGAATTGCTTGATTTGGCTATGATCTATGGGGTACCAGACTTCTCAATGTCTGTTCAATATGAAACAGCATCCTTACTACTTTACTGGTGTGGTAGCTGTAAAGCTGGGGCATCACATATGTAATATCATACTGGAGGCATTTCTTGGGTGTCTTCTCCCCTTCTAAATTAGACTAGTTATGAACCAACTTTTACTGTGTTCAAAGTGTTTTTAAAATCTGAAACACCCTCTGGGAGTGGGTGTATTTAATGTACAGAAATGCATGAGAATAGGAACTGGAATGCGATATATAACCTGTGTGTGTATTTTTTTTGTTTCCTCAAATTGTCAGTCACCTTGCTTGTGACACTTCAATTACTAAGTGTGTTTTTGACTAGTTTTCACACAAGGTTTTGAATTTGTGTCCCTGCTGTTCAGCTCTATCACAATGAACTGGGAGGTGAAGAGAAGAAAAAAAGAGCTATCATATGTCCGATAATTGTTGTTTGGCTCATATCCAGGGTTCTGTTTATAAAGAGTTATATGGCATGATCTTAAAATATGCAATTTGCCTGAAAATGTCAAAATTTACTTTTCTCCAGAAGATTTGTTGAAGCACTTTTGAAGTATAATGGGCAAATAGTTGTTAGGAGGCATTGGTATTCCTATTGCTTTTTGCAAAGATACTTTAGATAACCCTTAGCTTTTACATATGTATACACGCTATATATGCTACTTTTTTTTTTTTTTAAACAAATCTGCACTATCAGTTTGCAAAAGGAAGTATTTGATGGGTGGTGTCTTTATGGAAGGTTAGATACAAAGACAACTTCCTGATCAAATACAAAAGTGATTCTGAAAAGAGTAGCTTGGTCTCCTCAGATCTATATTTAATAGGAAAGCTGTTTGGGCAGGTCTGGCTTTGCTTCTTTTTAGTTACAAGCGTTGGATACTGGGTAATTCCATCATGCAGTCATTTTTCTTCCTCTCTGGAGGACTTTAGCTTCAGAAATTCATCAGTGTGTAGTTCAGCTATAAAATACTTTTGACTTTTTCCTAGTATTAGGTATTTTATACTAGCTACAAAGAAATTTGTGTTCTGTATGGATGTTGACTTAATGAACGTATGAAGGCATTCCTGCAGCCTGTGGTATGTCGTGGGGGCCCTGGGGAGGTGAGAGGAATGCTGCGGCTTCAGATATGGCACTGAAACGCTGACACTGCTGGAGTAAAATGTTGCAGCACACAAACAGTGTAGCATACCTGATTTAAATACCTCAAATTCCCCAGGCTTAGAGATGGAGCAGAATTTCATAGAATTTGCTTTGTAATCTCATGTCAAGCTCTCTTCAAGGCAGCATTATACACTCGTGCATGAGTGGGTGAATAGCACTTGGCAGGCTTTTCTGGCACTTGGCTCTTCTAACATCTCCTACAATAATGACTTAGAAGCAGAACTTATACCCTTCCCCCTACTTAATTTACCCATGTGCTTCTCCCAGCTGTGATGTTTTCTGCACTTTCTGTACAATGTCCATTTTAGGCAAAATTAGCGTATGTTTCTCATAGTAAGAAAAATGAATTTATCTGCCCAGCTGTATGGAGATATATAAAAATACCTAATGCTAGTCGTTTTGTTGCTTGCAAACTGTTTTTTTTAACCTAAAAACTTTTAGCATGTTAATCTTGCGAAGGTGATCTGCTGTAACTCGTGAAGTATGTGACCTGAAAACACGTTAAGTATGTATTTTATCTGTATTTTTTTGAGGGGCTTTTTTGGAAAATATGGAAGCAGGTTGTTGTAGCAGTATCAGTTGGAAATGAAGGGAAACTTGGACACATATGCCTACAAAGGTAGGCTTGGCAGACCCAATAGAGAATTGTAGGTACTGGATTTCAGAAGAGACCGGATAAGCGATTATGGAGTGCAAGTGAAATGACAGGCGGGGCAGAGAGGTCAGGACTGCCATGTGGTTTTATCAGGGTTTACTAATGAACTTATAGAGGAAAAAGCTGGTAGTCAGGCACAGAGAGTGAGGAGGAGTTATGACTATAGTGAAAGGCAGAGAAATACATGAAAGTGTGGGAAACTTTGTAAGAAACGGATGGCCTCTTTTGTGGCTTCTGCTGCCTACCTTTCCAGTAGGGAAGTTGCAATTAAGGTTTGCTGCAAAACTTGCAGAATAAAGACACTGGTGGAAGCAGATCTGGGAAGTGTTTCTGGATGATGTGCTGTCAGGGATTATGGTTTGGAAACCATGTACATAATGTTACTTCTGGTGCTAACTGGATCTTACTGAAGTACACTTCAGAAACAGAACCATGTCAAGATGTTGCAGTGCTTGATGCAGCTTGAATTTTCATAGTATCATGTTTAGCTGTGTTTTTTTAGGTAAGGAGCTCAGATTTGAGCGTTCTGTAATCAGTTGTATTTGTCTTAGTTTGTAGGTCATGCAGGTTTTAGTTTGCTAGACAACAACTCTGAGAGATTCTTGAATGTTGCTAATGAGCTTTGGGCTAATCAAAAGTCCTTGTCCTCTGGCTCAGGGCTCACTGCTACCTGAACGAACTGTTCCTGAAAATATATAGTTTCTCACTTCCAGAAGGCTGCTTGGAAACTTCTGGCTCAATACCTGTGATCAAAGAAGTGATTGAATTGAGAGCTCATGGGGTAATGCTGTTTCCCTATGTGCCCTAGCTATTGACATGCTAGTGAATTTGCTAGGAGTAGGCAACATTCAGCTGCACCTTGAGAATTCAGTCACTGTGTGACCTACAAATGGCAGAGGCAGTGGTAGATGTTGAAAGAATTAGACACTACAGATCTTATCTCTAAGATGTTAATGCTTTTTCACCAAGGTAGTGGATTCTGTCAGTGTCCTTTGTCTTCTGGGAATCAAATTGGAATTCATTTGTAAGTATGGTTTTACCACTTGGAAGTTATCTTGATTAAATGACGTTCACTTGGCTTTAAAAGAAATGCTTTGTTTGTTGTACAATACATAAGCGTTCCTTGTGTTCTGTGTCACCTCATTTCACCTCTAAAATACAGACTAGTAGAACTTGTGTACTAAAAAATACTTAATAAATAAAATGAAGAGTATTTGTTTAGAAGTGTAGGAAGTGATGAATGACTTTTTTTTTGTTAAACTAAGGTTGACTGCACACTGCAGGACATTTTTTCTTTCAATTTCTTTTTTTTTTAATAGCCTTCTGTGTAGAACTAGCCTTTAGTCTGCTGGCAGACACTCATAGCTAGAAAAAAGGGCAAGCGTGTGAGTACATGTGTACCAGTGCTGCTCAAAATATCTTCACAAAGGGCTGTTGCAGAGAGTGTTAGCAGTTGAGCTTGTATCATCATGAACTGTGCAGCACAAGTATAATGAATCCGTATAGTGTTTGTGTGATGGCCTTTTTATTGACAATAATAAACGTTTTGTAATACTAATTATATTTGAATGTTTTAAATGTCTTTTCTTACATAATTTACTTCTGAAATCTTAACTATGTGTTTTAAAGTGCTTTCCATTTTCTTATCACAAATATGATTTAAGTTTTCAAGTAATGCAGCTGTGTGTTGTGGAAGACACTGGTGACCTTACTAAAGACCAAATTCAGGCCATTCAGCTACCATCCAAGTGCTGTTCCAGCTTAGCTACTTGACCACCTGCTTCTGTTTTTCCATTCCCTTTGCAAATGTAGATTTTGTTCATTTTCTGGTATCTCACCATTGCCTTTCATAAAAAGAAATTAAATTGTGTGGATAAGGTCTATACTGTAGACCACTTGGGTGTCTTTGTGACTCTTGTAGTCATTTGAATTTTCATCAGCCATTCAAGCACAGGCTTGTTGGAAAAGGACAGAGGATGATGCCTTCTGCACTTCCACGTTTGCTTTCCCCATACAGGCTCCTACACTTTGGGTTGCAAGACACAATGGCAGCTGTGTAGTTCTGCTCAGAGTCACTGTAGCTTTCCTGCTCTGCATGAGCTTGATGATTATCCTCTGTGGGAAACATCCAGGTAGTGCTGATGTGCTCTTGGAGCGTGACAGTATTCCTTTAACTGGTAAAACATGCAGCTTAAATTCTTGCTTTTTTCGTATCTTTTCAATATGCAAAATTGAAGAAAAAGGGGACACAAGTCTTAAATATGACTTGGAGACATAATGGTAAATGCTTTCGAGTATGAATTCCTTAATAGCCCAGCGTAACTGGAGTGCCGAATGGGGAGTCTTCAGTAATGAGTTAGATTCCCACATCTACTACTGATCTGCTCATTGACTACGTCCAAATTACATGACCTCAGTGCCTGGTTTGTAAAGCTGTACACTGAAAAGCAGGCTATCGCTGCTGACTGAAAGCTTGTGTACTTGTATCATCTGACATAGCTGAGATAGTTCAGGAGTTACGTCTGGGGTTGGTTGATGAAAACTGAAGGAAAAATGGGTGGCTGTTCTGTGGCTTCTCACTGTGTTAAATACTGCTGTTGGTTTCGAAAGTTTCTGTCCCATTTTGTCAACAGATACAACCATAATGCCGTGATTTGGGTGTACTAAATTTTAAGCTTGAAAAATCATAAATTACTCTGGTTTCAGTATAAGTGCCAACGGATTGTTTTTATCTTGTACTTTAAAAAATGCATCAGTTATGGAAATAAAGTTGTCTCCTGCTTTTTTCTGTTGCATCTGAAGACTGCATTTGGTGTTCCCACAGACATGGTGTAGCTGAATGGATAGGGGGAAATAGGAAGGCACTGCAGAAGCCGTGCAAATGCTTGAAGAACTCTGACTCTTATTTTGGTGTTGTTTCCATTGCGTTCTGTAATACCTGCAATAAATGACATTTTTCAAAAGGTGCCTTGACTACCTGGACTGTCTTTTGCTGGTGGTGTAGGGCAGCAGAAGTGGACCAAGTAGGCACTGGCTGTGGATCTGATCTAAATATAGTCAGCTATGCACACACTTGCAGCATTGTCTGGACGAGTGTGGTTTTTGTTATCCAGCAGGATTACTTGTTTAGATTAGTAACTTGGCAATGCTGAAGTGGGAATTTTGTTCTGGAAGGCACAGAGTCTGGGTTTGAAAGCCTACATGTTCCACCATTTGAGAAGGGATCTGGTGTGTTAAGATAATGGGATCTGACATCAGGATGTGGTTGTGCAGACTCCACTGTGAGATATTGGGGGGCCTGCATGAGCTCTGTGTAGGTGTGGGGTTCAGAAGTTTGCTGGATTGCCACTGTATTGTCTGCAGGTCCCTCTGACATCCTAGAGGATTGTCTTGAGGCTCCCAGTTAAAGGTGAATCAGTGTTGTCAAGAAACTTAACTTCCTCGAAGCTGTCATGTTATAGAGGCTTCAACAGAAATATTACGAATTCTTTGAGCATAGCTTACTGGTTTTGATAATTTATTTAACAGAAGTGGAATAATTGAGCTCCCACTCTTAAGCTCTCTACAGTAAATATTTATGTTCTCTTTTGGTTTTTATCTCTTGGGTACCAAAGATGAACTTCAGAGACAGTGTTCACTCATTTCTTTGTTTTCCTGCCCTGCTTTGTAAAAGAATCTACCACGGAGCAAGCCCACAAAGCAACATGATAAAACTTTGTAAAAAAAAACACAATAAAAGCAAAAACCAAAAAACAAAGAAAAAAACTAACAAAAAAACCCCCTAACCCAAAAGCAGATCCAAACCAAAACTCCACAAAAGATTCTTACAACAAAATACGAGCCCGGTGGTTGGTGCGATGAACTTTTACCAATTAGTATCTAATATTCTGCTTTCAGCATATTAGAAAGACAGTGCAATTGAACAATACCCATGGGAACAATTTTCTTTAGTTACTTGTGAGCTTTCAGCACTAAGTGTGGGGAAAAATGTCTGGCTTGGTGTCATCTGCTATAGGGGAAGATTTCTGTGTGTCCTGTTCATAGAGTTTTTGCTTCCCAGATGGTAAAACATTGTATATTACAAAGCTCAGTTAAGGAGAATGTTACCTCTTTAAAACCACTTGCTATTATTGTTGTGCAAATCATATGCTGTCAGCTGGTTGGGTTTTTTTGTGTGTTAAATGGAGATTATTTTTCTGTTCACAATGGTGTGCAGACAAGTAGTGGATTTCTATATGCCAGCAATGTGCCACTGCAAGTCTGAAGTGGTAGTATCTGGATTAAGATAACAAATAACACCAACACCTTTTCTTGATGTATCCTAAAGAGAGTGTTGGTAGAGCATCTAAGTTCTCCAGCAATTTACTTTTGTTTTAACTGGCTATATGTTTATCCAGGCTAAAGTCCAAGTATGGTAGATTTTGACACATATCTGCTAGGAAGAATTTAAAAAGATAATGAGGAAAAACTAAGATTTTGTTCTCAATTTGTAATTGTAAGTGATCAACATAAAGCCGAGTTATGTTTTTGTGGCTAAATTTATGGCCTTATTTCTAAAAAGAAATGCACAGAACTGGAAATTCTGTGATACAGGTCCAGTTTGGTCTTATTTTCTTTTAATCATTTCAGTCTTGGGTATTTGAATAAGAGATGCTATCAATGTCAAAAGCAACTAGGTGTATTAACAGTTGGATTTGAGATCTGACCATTTTTATGCCATTCTTTGCTAGGTTATTTGAAGAAGAAACAGGGTCAATATTCTCTTTTCTATTCTCCAGACAGTACCACTGGAGAAAGACTGAAACTTATCCTGGCTTAAAGATTTGACAGCTGACTTTGTTATGCCACATTAACTATGATGTGAATGTGCTATACATGAGCTATTGATAATTTTTGTGTAGTCTGGAGAAAGAGTGGTCTTGGTTCTCAAGCTGTTGTCACCAGAAGAGCCTTTGGTGCATGAATAAATCATTAGTGAATTAGTTTTGCTGTGACAGATTGTCTTCAGTGTAAATGGCCACGTTTTTTTGCAGGGATGGGGGGGTGGATTGGGTTTGCATGGTCAGGTTTTCCTAGTGGTACAGGGGTGGGTCTTTGATACGCTGCCAGAAGCTTCCTCCATGTCTGACAGAGCCGGTGCCAGGTGGCTCCAAGACAGACCCACTGTTGGCCAAGGCTGAGCCCATCAGTGATGGTGGGAGTGCTGCTGGGATAATGTATTTAAAATGGGGAAAATTTGCTTCATGACAACATGTAGCCAGAGAGAAGAGAGATTACAAAGGAGGAATAGCTCTGCAGACATCAAGGTCTGTGAAGAAGGGCTGCCCAAGGTGCCAGAGCAGAGATTCCCTTGCAGACATGGTACAGACCCTGGTGAGTCAGGCTGTGCCCCTTGCAGCCCATGGAGGACCATGGTGGAGCAGAGATCCACCTGCAGCCCATGGAGGAGCCTATGCCATAGCAGGGGGATGCCTGAAGGAAGCTGTGACTCTGTGGGAAGCCTATGCTGGAGCCGGCTCCTGGCAGGATTTGTGACACCCTAGAGAGAGGATCCTAGGCTGGAGCAGATTTGCTGGTGAGACTTGTGACCCCATGGGGGATCCATGCTGAAACAGTCTGTTTCTGAAGGACTGCACCCCATGGAAGGGACCCACACTGGAGCAGTTTGTCAAGTGTTTTAGCCTCTGGAGAAGTTTGTGAAGGACTATCTCTTGTGTGAGTGACCCCTAAGCTGGAATAGGGGAAGTGTGTGAGGGTCTTCCCCTTGAGGAGGAAGGGACAGCAGAGATAATGTGAGCTGAACAGACTGCAGCCGCCTTTTCCAATTCCCCATAGCTGCTGGGGGAATGGATGAAGAAAATTGAGAGTGCAGTTGAGCCTGGGAAGATGGGAAGAGTGGGGGGGGAAAGTGGTTAAGCTTTAGTTTTGTTTCTCATTATCCTATTCTGATTTGGTTGGTAATCTATTAAATCAATTTTTCCCCTAGTCAAGTCTGTTTTGCCCATGATGATAATTGGTGAGTGATGTCTCCCTGTCCTTATCCTGACCTACAAGCTTTTTGTTCTGTTTTCTCTGGACTGTCCAGCTAAGGAGAGGAATGATAGAGTGGCTTAGGTGAGCACTTGGCCTCCAACTAGGGTCAACCCACCAGAGAGAAGAATAGGGGCTGGTAGGATGTGTTTGGAAATACTTGTTGCAAAAAAAAAAAAAGGAAATAATGTTGTCAGGTCATCTATTTTGGGTCAGTATTTAAGCTTTTCTAAAGTATGGACCTAGAAAGGCCTTGTTAACAAAAGCAAACTTCATGACAGACAGATCTGTAGTTCTTAAAATGAACCAAGCTTTGATTAGCCATTTCTGTCAATCAGACTACAAGCTTGTCAGCGGCTGGGAGGGAAGCAAGCAGATGGTAAGGAAAAATGGACCAGGTAAAATCAAAAATTTCTTCAAAAATATCCATTTACCCTAAGGTTTTTATAAAATGCATTTACTTCCTAAGGATATTTCTGCTTGATATGAAGATTTTGATAGTATTGATAATGCAGGATTGGGGTTAACATTTTCAGCAAGATCAGTATTTTTTCCTGATTACAATACTTCAATATATTCCTAGATTTATTGCAGTAATCCCAGAAAAGTTCCTTTATAGACTCAAACTGGTATTTATCCCTGCAGAAGCACCTGCTTTTGTAAGTAACAGTTTGCCTTAAATATTTATTTTTTAATTGCTTATTTTCCTTATGTTTTTTAAGGTGCCAATGCTATCTTGTGTTCCAGATAGCACTAAGATTCTGTGTCCTTAAGAGATTACATGAAAAACTTGTTAGGTCTCCCATTTGACTTGAAAATTAGAGATTTTTCCCTGTAGTTATAGGAACACAAAAAATCTGTTGGTTTTGAACAACATCTCAACAGTTATTTCTAACATTATTTCTGGAAGTAATAGATAAAAGGAGACCTTGAAGTGCACCATTGTTCAGGTGTTTCACCTGCTGTGAAACTTCTTTATTAGCTACATCCATGGCTTGGTTGTACTCTGCATACAGTTTGGAGATACAAAGCAGCAACAGACAGAAGAGGAGAAATGGTGGAACAAACCTGCATTTGGTAAGATGAAGCCAGAGAGCAAACATGTGTGAGCTTGAAACTGTCAGGGAAAGTATTTGAGAGAGAATATTTGGGGGCAATAGAAGCAGGATTTGTGAGGAGTGACTATAGGGGGAGTCTGCCTTTGGCTGTTTTCTAACTCCACTTAAGACCATGGATGTAGGAAGATAATTGAATTAAGAATGTCACCTGTTGTCTATGGTTTATCAGAGCCTCATTATTAGCTATTATAAGGTGCAGGACAGTGGGGATGAGACTACGTCCAGCTGGCACTGCCAGGCTGAGAATGCAGGTGCTGTGGTTTGTGCTCTGTGCAGGCATGTTGTGTTCTGCTACTGCCTTTTGCAGCCTGAGCTAAGCAGGTGTTTTCAGCCCTTTTGTAGCATCTTCCTCAGTTAATCCCCAATTTACATCCTTGTTTCCAACTCTTCTCTTCAAGTTCTTCTTGCATGCCTTGCAGCAGGCTGCAGTGGAGAGAGTTGGTTGTGGAGAGTTGACCAGAAGTCAATGAGACTGATTTGAGGAAGTCAAAGCTTGGAATTACGAAAGTAGAACTGTCTCAGGCTGGAGCTTCAGGAGGGGAAGTGAGAACAGACTGGTGATGAACAGGCAGATGTCTGTCCAGGACTCCTTGTTCTGACCTGTTGGGTTATTTTTCATCCACATACTGTCATCCCTCTGGTGCATGTACAAGAGCCCAGGTCTGATGCAGACAGACTCTTGTTGCTTCTCTGAAGTTTTTGGTTGCCTGGTAAGTGCTGAGACACACATTTACCTCTCTTCACTCAGGCCCCTTTGAGTACCAGCTTGGAAGGTGGTGGAAAGGAGCCGCAAAGACAGTTTTTCCTAATAGCTGCTTGTATTAAGAAAAGCATTTGCAATATCCTTTGATGCAAAAATGGGGAAGGCTTCAAATTATACAGTCAAGTATAGCATATTATTTTCATGTAATAGTTTTAAGAATTCCTAGAGGACATCAATGCTGGTTGCTTAAAAGCTATCATGAAATATATTTAGTACCTAGCATGCTTGAGTCCTAAGGACTCCAGGCTCTATTGTGATAGAAATAATGGTCCTTATTGCAGTCTGGAGGTCTCCACCCTCATTCATACCCAATTTGTTTTCCTTAAAATGACTGCACTTGTCTTCAGTACAAGTTCTTTGTACCTGTAGTCAAAAACATTAGTGGATTGGTACTAATTAGTAAAGTGTACTTTGAGAGCTACCTGAGCTCTTTCCATCAAAAGATAGCGGTGTGGATAACCTGGCCTGAGGCTGCACCAGGTAATTGCTGAGAATTAGTTTAGAATATAAACCTTCCAAGTCATGATATGAGAACTCTAGACTGAAACTTGAGAATGCTTTGAGTATGTCGTCAAAGCACCTGTATAAACTCCATATAATTAATTCTAAATTAACATTCACTGCATATTTTACTAGACAATCTACTACACGTATATATGGGCTGAGGTTTGTGTGTCATGCAATGTAAGTGATGGAAGACCGCTCTACTGGGCTACATGGGAGGTTAGTAGGTTAGCGCCTTGGTCAAGCCTCAAGGCTGTCTGTCACATCAGAAAAGAGATTTTTCAAGGGCCATCTCTCTCTTGTGAGAAGTGGTCACCTTTCCATGTTTCCCATAATGCAAAAGACTGTGGCAATTTTCAGCTAGTCTCAAGGCATTTGGGAGAGGAGGTAGTGGAGTGAATATTGTTCTTTAATGTCAACCTGAAGAAATACTAGTGAAGATATTTGATCTTACCTAAAAGAGAAAAATAGGGAAGTACTTCTCTTTTAACTATAGACACAAACTCAAGTAATTTTATTTTCATAAACACTTGATGCTTACTTTCAATAATTCATACATATACGTATGGTAGAAACTGGATCTTTGGAAAAAAGTTTATTGGTGTTATTTCAAGTAGATATATTATTTTAACAAGTAATTTTGATGAAGCGTTATAATTTAATTGGCAGCTTCTCTGGTAATTAGCAGACAATTTCTTTCCTGCCTAAATAGATTTTTTTTTTTTATATTAATGAATCTAATGTTAATCAAAAACACTTTAACTCATAAAAGCAAGCTAGTGAAAAGAAATAATTACTGAGAGCTACAAAGACTCCGGCTTCTCAGTTAATTTTAATGACTTGTTCTAAAACTCCTGGAAGAAGAGCTCTGGGATTTGTTTTTAACATTAAACTGTGTCTGCATTTCTCTCCATACAGAGAATACACTGCTATGTGATAGTTTTCAAAACCAGTTGTAGTGAATTTTTTTCCAATGTGTCTAGCATTTCTTGCTGTGTCAATGTATATATAGTACAGTCATTTTATTTGTACTGGACTTTTTTGTGCCTGTGATGATTCAAATGATTGACAAAATTAAGTAGACTCTTTGTATTTTAGAAAGAGGAATTGTGATATAGATGAGCCTTGTTGGAGATCTTTCCTGTCTTGGTTTATTAATCTGTGCCAATATTTCTGTGAGATATGAGAGAGCCTTTATCTTATGGAGGAATAAATACCAGTCTCTTTTTCTCCAAATTATTTGCAGGGAAAAATTGTTCTGTTACAGTGGGCAGTGTTCAATGTAATAATTTAAAACTTTTGTCATGAAGCATGGAAGATGTCTTAAATTTTCGATCTGCTCCAGAAGCAAAGTGATGTGTGCTTTTTTTTCCAGAATCATAGTAGAACTTAAATGTTTGAAGTATCCATTTAGTGCAGCAAATATATAGGCTATCATTAAGAAAAAATTACTACCCTGTACAGATAGAGAAAAGACATTCAGAGCAGCCCAACAGAGAAGCACTTGGGATTCTTATGGCTAAAAATCTGGAGATTAGCCAGCAGTGTGCACTCACAGCCTAGAAGGCTAAATGCATCCTGGGCTGCATCAAAAGCGTCGTGGGCAGCAGGTCAAGGGAGGGAATTCAGATGCTCTTCTCTGCTCTAGTGAGATCCCACACAGACCTGTTTGAGTGGGTCCAGAGGAGGGCTGTGAATATGGTTAGAGGGCTGGAGCACATCTCCTATGAAGGCAGGCAGAGAGAGCTGGAGTTTTTCAGCCTTGAGAAGGCAAGGCTTTGGGGTGACTTCAGGGCAGGCTTTCAGTACCTAAAGGGGGATTATAAAAAAGAGGGAGAGTAGGTTTTTTTTTTTTGTTTGTTTGTTTTACACAAGCAGATAATGATAGGGCAAAGAGGAATGGCTAAAAGTGCAGAGATATTTAGATTAGATGTTTAAATTTTTTTTACTGTGGGGGTAGTGAGGTACTGGAACAGGGTGCCCAGCAAGGTTGTAGATTCCTCATCCCTGGAAGTGTTCAAGGCTGATTGGACGGGGCTTTAAGCAATCTGTTCTAGTGGGTGGCATCCCTGCTCATGCTGTTGGGGTTGGAACTAGATGATCTTTAAGGTCCCTTCCAGCCCAAGGAAGTTGATTATTCTGCTTCTATTATCTTATTTTTTGCCCCTGCCACTTTCTGCAAAGAAGTGCCAGCATAGGTTAGACTTCAATTGACTTTCTCTTTTCTTTCCTTTACTACATGTCATATAAAGTTTTGTGCTCAATGAATATTGACAAGCATGTAATTATGCAAAGCTGTTAAAACATACAGTTACTACACCTTGCTTGCCAGCATTTTTGCAGCAAATTTTCTTCAACTCTTCATTGCAGTCCCTTCATCATCTCTGTGACCTTTTGTTGGATGCTTTCCAATATGTTCATGTCTGTTGCCTTGTGGAGCTGAGAAATGGTAGAGTTCCATCTGTTTCTTGTGTGGCCTCCCCCAGTGCTGAATAGAGGGGAAGGATCACCAGTCTTGCTGGCAATATTTTGCAGCTCAGGGTACCATACCATTGTGCCCACAAGGGCACATTGTTGGCTTATGTTCAACTTGGTGTTCACTGAGACTCCAGGATACTTTTATTCCAAGCTGCTTTCCAGATAGTTGCCCCTGCTTCCTGCTTGTTCTGGTGCCTGGGTTTGTTCTTTCCCAGGTGCAGGACTTTGCAATTCCTATTGTTGAATTTCAGGACATTACTGTCAGCCCATTTCTCCAGCCTATTGAGGTTTCCCCAGATGGCAGCCAGACCCTCGGGTGTATCAGCCACTCTCTCCAGTTTTGTCATCAGCCAACTTGCTGAGACTGTGCTCTGCCTGTGTTGAACAGGGCTGTATGTAGTGTTGGCTCCTGGGGTACACCACTAGTTAGCAGCCTCCAGCCTGGCTTTGTGCCACTGGTCACCACACTGACCCCTGGGCCTGGCCATTCACACAGCTTTCATCAGGACATTCAGACATCATCAGGATGAGCTGTTGGCTCATCCTGACTGCACTTTGTCAGCTTCTCTAGGACAGTCTTACAAGACATAGTGTCAAAGGCCTTACTGAAGTCCATGTTGACACTACCCACTGCTCTCCCCTGGCCTACCAGGCCAATCGCTGGATTGTAGAAGGATATTGTGTACATATGTGCCTGTACCCTAGTGTGTTTGTTTGTTTAACTTGTAACTCTTGAAGTGTTGCTCTGACTAGGTCTGTTACTATTTAGACCATAAATCTCTTCCTAGGCTTCTACACTTGAAGCTGTTAACGCTTCTAGGTAAGATGAATGACTAATGCTATGTTAAAGGGAAATAAATATATTTTATTAAATGGGAAATGCCTTAATGATAGATTTCAAGCTTGGCAATGCCTTCAACTATTTAAAGTTATTTCTTTCAAAAAATCATGAGAAGTAACTAAGGAGTGATCTGCTATAGCTATTCCCGCTTAGTCTCCTAATACTTGATCAAGCTCATTTTATCAAGCCTTACAGTGTTCAGTTATAAGATAAAATTATAAAAAGTCCTAACACAGATTTCAGCCTTCAGGCCTAATATAAGCAAATCTGAAATGAAACTTAAGCTTGAGAACAGCATTATATTTTCCCCCATCTGTTAGAAACAAATAACCTCCCCCCAAAGCATCCCACAATTGCTGTGTTACCATGGAAACTAACGTCCTACTGTAGGGTTTCAGAAATGGATATGTTTTATGTACACACTTGAACTGATTTAACTGCAGCCAAAGTAATGGTAAATATACTGTGTGAAGGTAAACTTAAACTTCTTGCTTAAGTACTTTGAATTTGTGCAATGATATTTTTCATGGCATTTCTATTGTACTTGTCAAGTAGAATAAGGGTTTCTGCTTTGGTGACTGGCTACCTACTTTTCCTGAAGTTATAGAAACAAATGACAAAAAAAAAGGCCTTTTGGGTGAGATAGTACTTCTATTCCTTCTGTGGCCCTTGATGATGTTTTAGGCAATGAAGTCTCTTACAATCTCCTCCTTCACTGTCATGTAGCCTGGTTTTGGTTTTTTTTATTCAGTAGTGTTTTCTGTAAATTTTCTTGGGTCACTTAATGTTATGGACTTCATTTGAGGGTGTTAGTGTGTCTCTTAACTGAATTTGTAGGAATAAAACTGAGGAGAACTTGGTAAACTAGGTACTTTTAGTTTAAAATGTTCCAAGTCAGGTATCTTCACTTTGCCACAGTAGTGAGCTACTGAATTTATAAGTAAAGTTGAAGGGCATAAATAAGGCATGACTGAAAGATAAGGTAATCTGGAATATTTGCATTACTGTGTAGAAATTAATGCCTTTTACAGTTGTAGGCAAGTTTGCCAAACTGTAGATAAGGCTCTGTGGCACATGGTTATATCTTCCACAGCAGAAACGGAACCTCCCTGAAGTCATGTTTGTCTCAGCTTGGACCTTAGAGGTGGCCATCAGGTACATGGGGATATCAAGTTTACCTCTCTCCACACTGTCTTGTTACCAGACTTTGAGTGTGTCCAAGGAAGCTGACACATGCATCATTGAACATCTAATATTCCTGCTTGCACACAAGGAAATCAAGACCAGATTTTTACCTCAGTCATGGACAAATTCCAATGCCTTTTTCTCTGTTGGTGTACTCAAGTAATACAGTAATAAAAGCAAGTAATATAGTTTTAGTAGAGTAAAGAAGCTGTCCTTTGTAGCATCAGATGCAGGAGGGAACAAAAAGTTTCCATACCTACAGTGTTTTAAAGAATACTTTGATGCCAAAGTGGGGGAAGCATCTCTTTCTATCTTTGACATAATGTCTTCAGTAGATGCTGCAGCCCAGCAATCACAGTGCAGAAGATGCAATGGGACAGGTGCTTTCCTCAGTTCTGCTTTAGCTGACATTAGTTGGCTTTCAGGAGTACCCTGGACAGCTTGTTCCTTCCAGAGTTCTTACATCTGTGCTGGGTGATGGGCTAAGAGCCTGACTTCATTGTGTATCGGTTCCTAGAGCTCCTAAAGGATAGGTCTGAGGAAAAGACTTGGGCAGGATCCTGTCAGACACTGTTGCAGCTGAAACAAAGGTCCAGGAATGATGAGGGTTGGTGTGCCTGTGTCTGAGTATCTGTACAATATTTAATGTGCAGGTTTTGGAGGGGTTTTAAGTATTTCCCCTCTACAAACAAAATGTTTGTACAGGATTAATTTGGGGGAGATACTTACAATTGCTTTGGGACTCCTGATAACTGTAGACCAAGTATAGAATCAGATTATTTATGATTAATATTTAAACCTTAAAGTCTTTATCACAGGCTTCTTATTTCAGTATTTAATGGAGACAAAACCTCTAGTTGCCCTTTTCAATTTTGACAAAACCCAAATAAATTTCTTTAGGGATTAAAAAAGGTATTTTAGGGACTTCAGCTGTGGGATTTGCATTGTTCATTTATGTCCTTTAATTACTGTCTGGCTGCTGTCAGTCACAAATTGCTTGCAGTATAGTTTTAGCCATAGTAATTATGCCATAATGTACAGGGCCTGGGCTGAGAATAAGGAAACTGCTTTCTATTTCTGTCTGTTCCTCAGTTTTGTTTTATGACATACAGCAAATCACCAGATCTCTGTGTATGCTCATTTGTAAGCCTAAAAAGAAAATTCTGTCCTTACATTTGTGAAATATTACAAGTTACTTTAGACAATTAATTGACCTATACTGTACATGTTTTTTTCCTTCAAAATATCTTTGTTTCTGCTAAAGTTTAGAGGAAAGGACTAAATTAAACTCTTAATTTTTATATTTTTGTATAGGGAGTTTCTGAGTTACACGGTGTCATGGTTGAGATAAAGGGTAAATAATATATAGAATGAAGTTTTGAAACATAGTTGTGTGTGAAAGTATCTGTGCTTGCTAAATAATCAAAATAGTAAACAATGTTTGGTAGATTTTAGTACTGTTCTTCCCTTTTTACAGTGTAGAAGTTGAAAAAGTTTATTCTGGTGTTAAGTTTGTGCAACTGTATGCACTCACGTCCATGTACTCTGGTTGTTTTTGGAATAGCTGGAAACAACATGCCTCCAAAAAAAAAGGAAATGTGATTGTTTGTTAGCATTATAATTAATATAAAAATACATTTGACAAAATGACATATTCCCAAGATCAGTTGTAATTATTTGGAAGCAAACTGCTAAGTCTAGGGCTTTCTCTATTTTTTACTAATTTTAGAGTATAAGATACTTGGGCAAAATAGAGTGGTTCTTTGTTATTCACTCCTACTTGAAGTGTATTTCGTCACTTCAGTGCAAGGCTTTAATTTGACTTTTTCACAGAAGAAAGTGAATTATTTTGGTCAGAACAATAGAAGATTTGTGATGCCATGGAACCTGACTCACAGGGAGGAGCGGCCTTCTGTCAAAAGTACTTGATCACTGTGTAAAATACACCATATTAATGTTTACCCAGGGAGTCTATAATTTTGAAATGATCGCCATGAAGAGACCCCCAGCTGTATGTTGATAGCAAGAAGTCCTTGTATTTACATGGCAATTGTTTTTTCTAAAGGCATATTTTGAAGTAGCAGAGTTAACTGAGGTCAGCTACTTGGCTGCTGTATACAGGCACACTTCCATTAACTTGAGCTTCTCCTGTGGTAAACTTACCCTTGTATAATAAAAATTTATGGCCCTAAGGCATTCTGTTTTTTTTAAAGGATTGAGCATGGACATTGACATATTTTTCTTTGCATAGAACTGGAAATTTTCTTTCTTATTTGAAGCTGTTTGGTTGATGTTTGACCGGTGTGGTGGGGAGAATTCTTAATGTGGTTGCTTACGTCACAGGTAAAACCCATTTAAATTTATTAGCTGAATACATTCTGCCTGACCTAGTCAGTCTTTGCTGCTAGCCTCCATTTTTCTGTGGTGTATCCTTAAATGTGAGGAAGAATTAGACCATTTTCTCACTGCTCAGTAGCTTTTTTTGTTTTTCCTGAGTCCTCCACAAGAAGTAGAGTTGAGGGGAACATGCATCTCTGAATTTGAACTAATAGTGTCTGTGACTTGACTGAGTGGCAGATCTGTACCTCCTCACATGGTGGACCAAGCAGGGCAATACTTTCCTTGGCTCCACACAGGCAAAACAGCTATTTCAGTTGAGGGTTGATGGCTAAGTCCTGAACAGTGACTGAATGTTTATTCATGTTAAAACAAATACATTTTATGTAGACTGTGAAATTAGACATTTGTACTAAAAGAAAGCAGGGAGGGAAAACAGAATAAATCATTCATTTTTGTTGCATGGTATGCTATTAAATGTTTAAAATCTCACTAGATCTGATAAGTCAGCATAAAAAAGTTAAAAATGTACAATTTAAAGGTGTATCTCCACTCTCTATACTTGTTTCTGCTAGGAAAGCAGAATGAGAAAGGATAGAATTATGGACTCTTTAAAAGACTATATAACTTCAGGTGATAATACTTACACTATTTAGAAATCTTACCTATTCTATTTTTATTGTGCCTGGTTTTATTCTTTGAACAAAGTAATCCTTAAATAATTTCATAATACTTTTTGGAAAAAAAAGTCAAGGGTTTTGACTAAGTTTGAATTCTTGGGCTAGTCCTGTCTGAAAAGAAGAACAGCAGTAACTGTCTAGTGATAAGAATAGTATAAGAAATATCACAATTAAGTTCACCCTTATTTATCTGTGTTGGGAGCTTATTCCTTATTTCTATAATGAATTTATGATATTCAGCAGAATTTTATTTTTTCTAATGAGTTACAATAGGTCAGGATGTCAGTAGATTGATATCAGTTGAATTTCTAATACAGCTTCTGTATCTAAATTTTTAATTCGTTTAGGAAGAAGCACATTGCATTGTTTTCCTTTGCTCTGTACTTTAAAGATTTTTATGTGCTGCTTGGGTACAACTAAACAGTGCCTTATGTAGCCATTTAGATTTCGTTTTGTCCTTTGAAAATGAAAAATGTCTTTTTCCTAAGAAGGATTTCATTTCAAATGTGGAACTTAGGGGCTTACTAGAAAGTGACTCTATGAAGTATTCTTGAAATCTATATTCATGCACATACAAAATCCAGACAATGAAGAAGTCAGAGCTGCTGCCACATCCACTCTCCCTGCAGATGTGTGATCCTTCACCCGGGGACAGCTACAGCAGCCCTTGGCGCTTCAGGTCTTGGTAGGTCTTTTTATTCACCATGTTCCCGTGAGAATCTTCATATTCCTCCTCTGTATCAGGCTGCCACCTCTCTGAAGCCTTCTGGTGTTTCAGCTTTGCCCACAATGAGACTGCATCCTCAATCTGTGTGACATTGGCAAAGTGTGCCGTGTTGGGAATGCCCAGGCACTGCATCCTGTGGGGATGTCTCCACTCTGTGAAGTGCCACTGGAGCACCTTGGGCCCTTGGTAAGTGTAGTTACCACAAATCTCACAGTTGTAGTTGATGTTCAAACCATGGAGTTTATACAACCATTATGGGATAGGCTTCCCATCCCAACGAAGAGGCAGATTTTTAGGGTTATAAATTATTTCATTTTCTTCATCTTCGCTCTCATTCTCACTGATCTGTTCTTCCTCCTCTTCCTCCTTCTCCNCGTGTTGGGAATGCCCAGGCACTGCATCCTGTGGGGATGTCTCCACTCTGTGAAGTGCCACTGGAGCACCTTGGGCCCTTGGTAAGTGTAGTTACCACAAATCTCACAGTTGTAGTTGATGTTCAAACCATGGAGTTTATACAACCATTATGGGATAGGCTTCCCATCCCAACGAAGAGGCAGATTTTTAGGGTTATAAATTATTTCATTTTCTTCATCTTCGCTCTCATTCTCACTGATCTGTTCTTCCTCCTCTTCCTCCTTCTCCTCCCCTGTCCGCGCCTGCATATGCTGCACATTCTCGTGGGTGAGGTGTCTTTGTTCCCCAAGAACTTCCACATACTCATAAATCTGAGCTTCCAGGAATGCAAGATGTTTATTTCTTTCAGTGTCTCTTTTGCTTCCTTTTGCCTTTTGGGTTCTTAGCAAACAAGGAAGGATCAAGTGCTTCCAGGGATTTGCCTTTAGTGCTAAAAAGCCTCTGAGCACGTTCCTCCAGAGTCCCACCACACTTCAGCACCAGAACCAGCAAAGCTGATTTTAATCTGTCCAGTCCCAGAGAGGCCAATTCCTCCCAGGAATAGAAGGCTGAGAGGTCCAGGTGGGCACCAGAGTGGGTAAGTGCACTGCTGGTCCCTTGTGGCCAGCCCAGGAATATGCCATCCTCTCACTTCTTCTCAAACTCCATCTTAATTTTCCCAAAAAGTTCATTCTGGGCCCGTAATGGTTTCACTCGATCTGTGTAATCCTGCAGTCACTCAAGGAGCATTTCAAGATACCTCTTATATTCAGCATTTTTTCTTTCCTTAGGAATATTGAAGAATTGGTCAAATGTGGATAAGTAAGTGATATAATCCAATTTTTCTGATTTCAGGTTAATGTACTTGAGGTAACAATCATGCAGATCCCAGTATCATCCATACCCTTCCTCGTCTGTGAACTCCACCAGATTCTGAGCTTCTTCACTCAGGTTATCTCTGGCCTTTAGCAGGTCCTCAACCTCCACTGACATGGGAACACAGATCTCATTTGAGTGCTTCTGGTGAAATTCCTTAATTTGCTTCAGTCTGTTGTAAAACTCTGCAAATTCAATTGGCCTGGAAATGGCACTGAGTTCTTCCTTACAAAGACCGTCCTTGTCGTCATACAGGTCCTGCAGGTTGCAGCTCACCTCCATGTACCTGGCCTGCATGGCCTGCGTCCAGTGGTCTGAGTTGATCTGGTCACGGAGTGTGGATTTCTTGGTGAGCATCTCCTTCACCATCACATCTATGAGCCGCTCCTGCTCCTCATGGTACTGCTGCTGCTGCTCCAGGATTGTGTCCATCCTGCTCCAGCCCCATGCACTGCTTCCACTACCACTGGAAGGCCCTGGCATTACCTGGGAAAAAATTCATCACTGTTAGATATTTGTGCTAGTTTGAAAGCAAACCAGTGGAGGAATTAACCCCACACAAATACGTTGAGAGATTCCAAATCAGAAGTACAATTTAACAGGAAATTTAAAATAAAAGCAATAATACAGAGACACTGGCTTAAACTGACAAAGTCAGATTATGACTTGACAACCCTGTTGGTCAGGGTGGTGGGTGCAGTCCGGTTAAATGGTGGCTGCAGTCCTGTTGGAGTGATGGATGTGGTCGTGTGAAGTGGTGATCCTATAGAAAAGACTGGTCTGTCTCTGGAGGTCTGGTGGTGGCTCTTGAGCTCTTATCCTCTGGGAATCTGGTGGTAGTACCTTAGTGGTGTTTGCACATTATCTACAGGTAGGAATGTTTGGTTCTGCCCTCTGGGTGGAGCATCTCACAATGGGATGATGTAATTTTGAGTCATGCTGGGAGACCTTGATGGCCCATTAGCGGAGATAGCCCACACCCCCCCCCCCAGGGTGTTATCAGGGCTGAGTCATGGAGAAGATAAAGAATACTGCCCTACCTGTTTCAACAGCTGATGAAGATGGTAATAGAATACATACTTTTGGTTACACCTTCCATGTAACCCAAGACAATAGTGAACTGTCAGAACTTTACCCCACATACACACACACCCCCACAGTAAAACAAAAAAGCCCACAATGCCAGGGGAAGGGAAAAAAAAACTATGCTGAGCATGTGGTAGGGAAGAAAAAATGGCTGACCACCTTTTGTCTTGGGAAGGGGAGAAAAGTCCACGGAGGAGCTCAGGGGGTAAAACAGATGGGAACCTGGTGAACCTCTGATGTCCGTCTCCTCATCACAGCAGGTGACTTGTGGATTTAGAGTCCTTTCTTTCATTGGTTCAGCTTCTCCTGAGGTCTGGGGCTGAGATGGGGTGTCCCTGCAGCTTCCCTGACAGTCCACGCCAGCTGGCTCCCGCTGATGGTCTATCTCGGAACCGAAACCGAGCCAAAGAGTTCCAGAAGAAACAATAGAAACTGCCGGAGGATTGCTATTGCAGTCCAGGGAAAAAAACTTCTTGCCTGAGCTAAGGAAAACCAAGCCAACCAAAGGAACAATGCAGCCTCCAATCTGTGCAGCAAACCCAGCACAGGGGAGTGAGAGTTTGGACAAAGCCTGGAACTATCTTAAATCTACAGGAGCCTTTCCTGGGTATAAAGCAGATGATCAGGAACATAGTCTCATCATAATATCACCCCAAACCAGCAATTTTTAGGATAATTAGTAAGAGTAGAAGGAAGCATTTGATCATTTGACGTTTTATAATGCAAAGAAAAACAATACCAGAATAGAAGAAAATACTAAAAGGAGACTTAAATACGTGATTGCATGCCAAGTATGTGACCTAGGATGTGCTTTTTCAAAAGCTTCCAAAGTTAATTAAAAGAAGTAACTTTGTAGACTAAGGCTTTTGGAAAGTAATACATCATTTTATCTACTGCTTTTTTTGTATGACTTTCCTAGTTGAAACGTCACTCTTGTCACCAAAACTAACTAGTGATTAGCTAATGACTAGTGACTAACTGCAGGAAAAACAAAAACCCTCCAAGCAACGTTCTAGTGTTACAGAGTCAAGGCATTATTTTATTTCTGGCTGGGATATTGTTCTGGTCAGTATGTGCCACAGAAATCGTTTCATCCACACATAGCCCGGGTGTGCAGAGAAAATCATTCCATGAACATAAATTTGAAAAGTTTTTCCCCAATCTTCATACAGTCAAAACCCATAGAGCTTCATTGGTTCAATGTTCATTGGTCCAAAGTTGTGTTGTTCTTAGTATTTGGTTTCCTATTGGATTTGGATTTCTTCATCTCTGGTGCTAATGAGGTCTTCCTTCTTATCTATCTTTTCCCAGAGCGGGTGTCTCTGACCTTGCCAAGGATGAGGTTTGGAGTTCATGTTCTGTTAATGGCCATTGATGGTTCTTATCTTTCGTGCTACTCCCAATGGTGTGAGATGTTAAGTTCATCAGACTTCACCTGGTGTAACAATGCCCTGGAAAGGAACTTTGAATTCCTTTTTTTGGGCAAAGGCAAATAAAACCCTTGACTAAAGTTATATAAAACATTTTTAAACAGGTATATTTTCCAACACCATTATATTTATGTATCCATGATTAAGCAATCACTTTGCACACAACTACTTTAATGTAGGTTTGCTTTTGCATTCACATGCTCTGCACACAAAATAAACAAATATCAAAGAGTATAAAGACTATCAGAAAGGTGACTTGGATTACTTAAATGTTATTGCCATCTCGAATAGTGAGTGGTTCTCAAAGTTTTAGAGGCTTTACTGTTGCACTTCTCTATCAATTGCTGAGTCTCCATGGCAAACGGAGCAATTTCCAGCTCTGAATTCTGCAATAATGAGAGATTCTCAATGACACTTCTCAAGATGGCAAATTTTCTGAATCATTAGGTGACCTGGGAATTAGGAGGCTATTTTTACTATTTATGTTGTAGAAGCTAGAGACTTGGTGTCCATGAGGATGAAACTTTCGAGTGAGGGCAAAATTTTCTTTTTACTTCCTCTACAGTTTTTTTTGAGTGTCTGTGAACGTAGCTGTTCTAGTATTCATTATTTCTCATGGCAATTGGGTGTGTTTAATGTATAAAAACACAGATTAAAAATACACTTTGCCAGGCAATAAAGATGTAAGGAAAGAAATCTGTGGAATAGATAGCTGGTATTATTCATGGTGTGTTGGGACATAGGATGTGAAAAATTCATGTTATGAATTCTGATGGAACTGATAACCATGACAACAGTGGCTAAAACAGACTGGACTGCAATATAATATATGGTAAAATGTACTGAGGAGGTAGTTTTCTGGGGGGTTATTTCAAATTTTGCCATTGAACAGTTTGAGTTGTGTCACTTGAGAAATGTAATTCTTAGTTTTATGAAAATGATAGCTTAGTGTGATGCATAATAAATGAATCTCAGCACATAACTCTCCCAAAGTAATTGCTTCTTTTAACATTTCTGCTACTCTGTTGAATATCTTTCAACTGTTGTTCAGTTTTTCTGTTTGATACTAGGAGCTTAACCTGACCATTTGCAACAATCCCTTCCCCTTATCTTCCTGCAGGTAAGTAAAATATTGTGACTTTGAACTGTTCCCCATAACAGTGTGCGCTGTTCTCGGGCTAAAGGGTTGGCTATTGGAACAGCAGTAAATCAGTAAATTGCTTTCAATTAACTAAAATCAGGAATGATCAAGCAAGGTTTAGCAGGAGTTCAGGAAAATAATTATCTATCAGTGTTTTATGGACAGACTGCTTCACTGCTAAATGTTAACATGTAAACATCTCTAAATGCTTCTATTTGTGACATAAACATCAAGGCTGAAATCTTAGAGGGATTTAATTGTTCAGCTGTGTTTATTCTCTTTCTCAGCCTCCCTGAAAGTTTGTAAGTCTATTACTAAAACCACATTGCAAGTTAAATTAATAAAATACATAGGTAGGGCAATGTTCACTTTCTGTAAAATGAAGGTAAATGGAATAGCCAGCAACTTTTTTTTATTGTTACCTCTTAACACTCCACCACCAATTTAATTATCTGTAATTAGAAAAAAGTTTGAGTAAGTGTTTTTCTTGGTAGCCACAAAAAGTAGAATAAAATTAAATTCTCGACTTAGGTGCTGACAAGAAATGGAAATTGAGAAGTCGAGGTAGAATGTGTATGTGACAAAATTCTATATCATTGATGAATACTATTATTGACTGTAAATAAATTAGGCTGGAGCAGAACTACATCTATTTCAGACATACTAAAAAACAAATTTCAAACATTTTTTTTGCATATCAGAAAATTTTAAAATGGGAAATTATTTCTTACAGATGGATCATGTAGTCTTTCTTGTAAGAATATGGAAACTGCATTTTTAATTGGAGGAGTGATTAATTTCCAAGAAGCCAGGGTCTGTTTCAGTGGGAGGTGTGAAGAGAGCTCCTTGGGAGATACAGAACCTGCCAGTGGGAAAAGGCTCCTTGCTTGTTACAGCGTAATGGTTATCACCTAGAGCCTGGGGGTTTGTATTGTTTCAAAATACTTCTAATTTTAAATGTTACATGTTATGCTGAGGACCCTTGTAAATGTCCATTTTTGGGGGGCAGTTTTACTAGGCACTTGCCTTCTATTTCTTGTGATTAGACTAATTATTTTATGAACAAGTATTTCTATATAAAAAGTTTTTTTTTTCTGTTACCAGTTTTAATTTAGTTGCATTGTCTACTTCTAATTTAATGAGAAATGTTGAATAGATGTTCCTGACCTACTTTTTCTGTGCTGTTCATTGTACTGTATATTTCTACCGTGTTGCCTCTTTAGGGACTTTATTTTTCAAGGGGAACAACTCCTTCTCTATCCCTTCATTAGAATACATTCCTACTGATGTAATCTAAAATTTACTTTGGTGAAACTAAGATGCTCTGTTCTCCATATTGTCTGTCCTCAGAGAACATTATTTTCCCTTTTTGGCTGCTGGTAAGAAAGGTTTTGCAAAGAGCTGTTTTCTCCAGGGAAATATTTTCTTCTGCCTTTTTCATATTTCACTGACAAAACATGCTGCTTTTATGAGAGGAAATACCTTGCTGTAGGTGGATTCTCTTACTTCTAGTTTCTTTACCACTATTTCTCTCACCCTCTGGCAAGATAAAGATTTTTCCAGGACAGAGGAATGAGCTTTCCTGTATTTAGATGCTAAATTACATGTGTGCAATTGTCCTTCTGCCCTCAAGGCAAGATCAGTCATAGCTGAAAATCACAGCATGCTCTGTCTTTATAACTATTTTCCTTATTTCACGAGTTTACTTCAGTAGAAGACTTAAGAAAGGGTGAGCTTTTTTTCTGCCTCTTCGGAGAGTTTGCTCCCATCTAGGAAAGCTGGCACTCAGACTGGTCCTAAGTAATTGCTAGTGTTGAATTTGGGGGTTCATTTGCAGCAACTATTTGCTATGCTATTTTAGCTACTACTTCAGTTCTCTAGATAACCTGTTTTCTGATAATGACTTTCTCTTTCTTGCCAATGCGTTACAATATATGGATCTTACTCATTCACTGACTCACTCTAATTCAAGGCACGGTTTCAGCGGATGTTTGTTAGGTATCTCAAATTCACATAACTTAGTTGTCTACTGTTACTTCTTTGTGGTAGACAGTAGTTATTCTTTGCTACACATGACTTAGTGGAGGCTGGTAGGGGAGATAATGCTTTACTAGAGGGGAAAAGCTTTGCAAAGTGTGGGATTTCTTTTGGCTTTTGTGCGAATTCACTCTTCAGGACAAAACTTGCTTATCTTCATAGGAACAGGCATGGATATAATTAGGAGAAGAGACTTCTCTGTGTGTTTCTGTGTATTGGAATACTGTAAGATAATCATGTCTGATAATGGGTTGGACCTGCTATTCTCATATCTCAAAATCTCAATATATGAGAGATTATAGATCTTATATTGGGTTAAAAATTCAAGGATGATATTTGTGTATGAAAGCAAGCTACTTGCTTTCCAAAAGACAATCCATGGAGGGAAAAAATGCATTTACTTTCCATATTCAGAAAATGTTTAGAGATGAGTGGGAGGAAGATGCCCAGTATGCTTTAATTTAACTCATTAATTACATTCTGACTGGCTGAATGTGTGAAAAAGTCAAAAGAGACTCACAAGAAAACAGACAAATATTTCAAAAGTACTGTCTTTCTAGAGTTCCTTTGAGGAAACCATGGAGAAATGGCTTCTAGTCCGTCATCAGGTACTTTTATTGTTCCAAATCCAAAGTCTGGGATCAAGAAGAATATTATACTATTCAAAATTGCTGCCTGGAAAAGGCATTCTGAGATGGCAACATGTGTGTAAGTAGAGTGCAGCAGCTGCTGCATTACTTGGAAGTCAGCAGAGCATGAGACAGTGCAGGGCAGGGGCCCAGCAGTGTCCACTGCATGTCTGCCAGTGTTAATGTTGGCTGCCTGGCTTGGGTAGTCACAGCCACAGCTATAGAGAGAGGCACAGGGACCATAGGTCCCTTGTGACCTTTTCTGCCTGGTGGTGATGCACTTGTGTGACTGGATGGAAAAATTGACCTGGAAGCAGCTGTTTGCATTTGCTTTAGCAACACAGTAATTGCAAGCCCTGGAAAAAATATCTTGCAAACAGAAATTACTGACAGCCTCTGAGTAGCAGTCATGTTTGTTGTACCAGTTCATACCTGGGTCTGTATGTTAATAGGTTCAGTGAGAAGTTTTGTGTCTTGGGCCTGTGCTGAGTGGTCATGGTGAGCAGCTCGCAGCTCACCTTAGGAGGAGAGAGGTAGACATAATAGAAACCTATCATAGTACGAGAGATTGTAAGGCAATAGAAGTTATTTGCCCAATAATCATGACGGGATGCTCAGAAATGGGATGTCATATTGCACAGATCTAGTTTGAAATCAGGTGAAATGTGAATTTCATGCTGTAGAGAACGCAGCTATAGGGCTGTCATTTCAATGTAGTTCCATAGGAGAGCAGGGAAGTTGGGGATGCAGCTCAACCCCCAGCTGTAATGAGATTCTGTAATGATTATGAAATACTTCTTCTGTCTTCCTACTCCCTCACTGGGAGTGATACTGACAGTGCTGGTTCCTTTTTTTCCCATTGTGTCACATTTTGAAGCCAAAGTATTTTTGGAAACCATTTTTCTCTTGTTGTTCCTAAATGTAGCCTATCCCTTTTGGAACATGTGACTGTGTTCATATGCACTAGAGCCCTTTGTTTTTTTTAAAGCGTTGTGGAAAATAAACTTTTAAGGGGAGAAAAACGGGAAAAAAGTGGGTGACTTTAACTTTTTTTTAAGAATTTTATTACTGTCTTCATTTTATTTCCTGCAGAAGACAGACTCTGAAATCTAAAAAAGCTGAAGCTGTTGGGACAGAACTCATTCTCCCATTACCAGGGTTGCATTTTACAATAATATTGCCTTGAATATGCAAATTCAGAATAATGGTGCATATGAAGAAGAAACAAGGCAAGATGTAAAGAATGTATAGATAAGCTCCAAATCAGCCCACAGCTTGAGTCGGTGACTACAGTCTGAAGAAAATGTCAGAAAAATGCTGTTGTTTACTCCTCCCATGCAGTTAACCTGGAAGCACAGGAAATAACAAGATTGTTAAAGTTCACTTATGTCTATGATACCTCCTGTCTGTCCCCCTTAATGTTAATTTTGTCACTTAATATGGAATTAGTGTTACCAAACTGGTCCTAATGTTCACTAAATGAATGCTAGTGAGACTTTAAGTGCACAGACATTCTGTACTTGCTTTCTGCTCTGTCTAGAATCTACCAGTCTCCTTTGTGAAACAGATTTTTTTCTGTGTTTTCTGAGATATGTTGGTGATGAACTGTGTATTTGAGCGTCAGTGGCCTTGTTGATGTGCCAGTTGCTGAGCAGTCAACAGTGTGTGCAGTTCAAAGCAGCTCTGAACATTGTGCAAGGGGCAACATTGACATAATTGAGAAATCTGGTTGACTGTTCTCTGATATACTTGGTTTCAGTTTCTGGGTTTTGTTTTTTTCCTCCTTGGGTAGTAATTCCATTTCAAGTATTTCAGAACTTAGTCCTTTTTGACCAAACAGTTTCTGCTTATTCAGAAGTGAGGGAAAGGCCAAACTAATTATTGGCAAATGCAAATTGAGTTAAAATCTCTAATGTGTGTAACAGGAGACATAAGACTTGGAGATGAACATATTAATAAAAATTGCTCTTGAGATGAATTTAAGAAGTTGATTCAAAGAATTGATAGAGACAGAACTCTGGCTTGAAGTCAAGTGTTTCTTACTACACTTGAGCTAAATAAGGATGCAAAAAGAGGATACTTCATCTGATGTGGGAAGATAATTGAATAAAAAGGTTTTGGAATGAAAAAGCCCCGTAAAGTATTGAAATTCTTAGTTATTTGCAAATATCAAAGTGCTGAATGAGATGTGTGAGAAACTTCTACTGCTTTTTACGAAGAAATATCAATTATCAGTTATGCTCTAGAAATAAAAAGATGACTTTATAAGGTTGACAAATATCAAAAAGGCTTTCCTTGGCTTAAAGCTTCATTTGAAAATTAGGGTGTGTATTCTACACTACTGTGCACTTGATGACACCATGTCAAGTGGAAGATACTCTAAACAGAAACTGCTCTGGTAGAAGAGGAGGAACAAACAAAAAGAGCAACCATGAAACAACACTTCCTATGATGCATGCTTATTGCAATTCACTGTTTTTCAGTTTTTCCCAATGTTTCTAGAATCTTGCTTTGAAATAGATTGCAGGATCTCATGCTGGTCTTTCTTTGCCTGCTTGGGGGAGAGTATATGTGTGCATCAGGAACAATTATGTATGCACAGCTACTTTTAAAAGGTTATAAAGGAATTGTGTCAATGTATTACTGTTTTGAATCAATTTCTTCAGTAAGCAGTGATTTTGATCATCATTGGAAGCTCTTTTAAACCTAGAATGGCTGTTTTGGAGATGCAACAACCATTGGTAGAAAATGTCTACTTGATTGTAAATATGAACTAAGTGTTGTTACACTTGCTATATGGCTATTCAAAAGCGCCTCCATTTTCTGTCACAATAGTAACATTATGAAAGAATTAAATACCTCTTAGATGCATTAATTGTAAACAAATTTGTTTTATTGGAGCATGAAAAGACCTTCTTCCTGCTGACCAGCTAGATTGAGGAATAAAGTATTAGGAATGACTTGGAAGGAAGCTTGGCTTCAAAGCAGAAATGTAGTAAACGAAGGAAACATTGAACCCACGCACTTTTTCTTCTGCAAGTTCTACATGTTATATAGATATGTTCTTTGCGTTCTGCAGTTTGCCTTTCTAAATGAAACAATCTTCTGTGCAAGTATTTTCTGTGGATGAACATGTATCCAAAACCTCTGTTTCCTTGTCGCTTCTGCCTTTGTCTGGGAACACGGTTGTCTTTTGTGTTCTGCAAGCACAAGGGATACTCAGAGGAAGATGCTGGCCGGATTACAGCAGGGTAAAGACCAAAAAAATACTTGTAAACGATTACTGAGACATTGAAAATGGTAATGACAGAGTTGAAATGAGTCTCTAACTACACTGGAGAGTGTGTGTAAGAAAAGATACTGGTCCTTGTGATAAAATTCTGTATCAGTTTGAGCTAAAAGGATTTAAATTAATATTTAGTCATGACTAACTTGTCTAAATTGACTGTTCAACATAATTTCCATAATGGAGAAAGAATTCAAGAAAAGGTAATTTAAAGCAAGTGGCTTCTCCAAGTATATTAGGCATACATTAAGTTCTATAAAAAAGTTAAATGGTGGGTGCTTTGAGACCTTTACATGAAGTAATAACGTAGCCTGTAACCCTGAATAATGCTTTCTATCACATTATTTAAGTCAGATATCCATTACAATTCAAAATTATTATTCTCTGCAGTAGGAAAATATTAACAAAATCTTCGTTGTTCTGTGTATATAGTAGATGAAAGCAGCTAAAAACTGGTTCAGGTGGGTCATACAGAGGAATTAGTATTTCAAGAAAACTGGTTGTAATGATATATTGGTGGGTTGATGATGGCTGTGTGCTGGATGCCCACCCAGCTGCTCTCTCACTCTCTTTTCCTCAAGCAGGCCCTGGGGAATGGAAGATGCAAAAACCTGGATGAAGACGAAGACAGAGGTCACTTCAGAATTACTGTCACAGGCAAAACAGGGTTGACATGGAGAAATCTACTTTATTGCTTATTCAAAATAGAGTATGGTAGTGAGAAATGAAGCAAAAGCTGAACCACCTCTTGCAAGTCTTCCTTCTTTTCTTCCCAGACTCAATTTCATTCCTTCATTCCCAACTCCTGTGCCTGCCCTCAGTGCTAATCTGAGGGTCTAAATAAGTCCATAACGGCTCCTTCCAGTTTTTCTCTGCTCCATTGTAGGTTCCCCCCAGGGTACAGTCCTTCAAGAACTGTTCCAGTGTGGGTCCTTGCCCCAGACTACAGAAAAACTGTTTCTGCATGGTTTCTCCATGGGTAGAAGCTTCATTCAGGACACCTTTGTGTGCTCTAGGTGTGGGAATTCTCCATGGGCTGCAGAAGCACAGCCAGCCTCACCATGGACATGGGTAGAGTCTGCAGGCCTTTATCTGCTCTGGTGTCTGGAGCACCTCCTCCTACTCCTTCACTGACTGAAGTGCTTCTTTCACTCTCGTTCTCTTTTGTTTCTGACTCCTCTCTCCATCAGACATTTTGCTTTTTCTCAGATGGGTTTCCCTGAGGCACCACCACCATTGTGCCCAAGGAGCTTGGCCATACCCTGCATAGGTGCATTGGAAGTGTTCATGTCTATGCAGCCCAGTCCTTTCCTCCCAGAGGCTGCCCCAGTGCCTCCCTCACTTCAGACACCCTTGGATGTGTTGGATGTCTCAACAGCTACTGTCAAATTACTTGGAAAAACCCAAAATAAGCAACTGTCTTTGGTATGTTAAGCCACTGTTT
This sequence comes from Dasyornis broadbenti, assembly GCA_013397935.1. Classification (NCBI taxonomy): domain Eukaryota; kingdom Metazoa; phylum Chordata; class Aves; order Passeriformes; family Dasyornithidae; genus Dasyornis; species Dasyornis broadbenti. Next base: position 2,792,219 of record VZRN01004857.1, read on the forward strand.
GGCAAATCCTACAGATTTCCTTCTGAGGCTTTTCAGGACACCTTGCTGGGCAGATGGGGCAGCTCTAGATTAAGGAGGAGTGAAATCTGGGTATGGAGCCTGTCAGCGCATATATATGGATTTAAAACCCTGAGTGCTTAGTGTTCCTCATCTAGCTTTTTCAATTTTTATAAAAAAGCTTGCTGAATGTGATTTAATAATTTTAGAGGGACCTTGAACAAGTCTGAAATATTGATGACCATATATTTGGTTTCATGTATATATAAACATCTCCAATTTTTTAACCCAGTCCTTCCCAAGCAGACTGCAGTTGTGTGTCTCTTCCTACTGAAACATATGTAAGACTTTGAACACCAAGAGAAGTGGAATTCCCCTCTCTCTGTCACCAACTTAAAAACCTGTCAAATTCTGTACTCTTATCTTCACCTAAAACAGGATTTGGACTTCAGAGTCATTAAATTTGGCCACTTGCTGATGAAAAGTGACAGTAATTCAGGGTCAGATATTCTATGGAAAAAGGCCTGTGAGCAGCACACACAAAACACACTTGTGAGCAAGTGCTTGAGCAGCTCTGCTGAGTGTGTCTTTTGCAAAGGGGGATGAGGAAAGTCCTAGATTTCTATATGACTGCCAGGATTTTATGCTTTTTGTGTTAGTCATATTTGGAAATAGAACTGGAATATCCCTTTTTGAGTAGATCCAGAAAGTTGTACATGCTTCATATTCACCCTTTTTTCCAGTCTCGATTCAATCTCTCAGTTGGGGCAATTAAAAATGGTTAAAGCATTCTTGCTTAGAGCAAGCACATGGGAGGGGAAGGGAAACCTTTTCTCTTGCCTCTTCCTTTTCAATGACCGTCAGGTTTAGGTTTAGAAATGTGCAGAGGTTTCAGCAGTTTGGTCAACACAGAGCTATTAAGTGTAGGAACCTGGAACTGGTAGGGGCTTTTGTAGATTTCATCTGTTATTTAGAAACTTGATTGAATGCATGGTGTGCAGTTAAAATGATATTTGACTGAGACTCTTTAAAATATATACTGTAACACTGAGTGGGTAATAAAAAATAGAATGAATTTTTGAAACAGACTGTATAGGATAAATTCAATATGCTTCCATTAAAACCAGCAGGGTTTAGCAGAAGCTTTGGTGTAAGATGATGAGTGTGTGAGCCATTTTACTTATTAGACTAATTTTTTAAATTTTAAGGTAGATTTTTGGATGCAGGTGGGGAACTATGCACCTCATTCATTGCCTGCATCCGATGCCTGAATTCTTATGCAGAGCTCTTGGATTTGAGGCTGAAGAAACTGAGCTAGCATGCAAAAAAAGGAGGATTTTTTTTTTTCTTTTTAGAGTAAAATATAGATTTGTGGTAGGTACTTTAAAATGCAGGGCCCTGAAAGAAAGACCATGCAATTGCAACTACTTAAATTTCTGTGTGAGTGAGCTTTCCAGCAATGTAGGTACGTGATGTTCCTTCCCCTTCCTTGAAATATTAATGTGGGACTTGGTGGATGTGTTAGCTTTAAATATTCTAGACTGCTCTGTCTACATTGAGAGCTATGTCAAATTATAACTACTTACCGATTCTCATATAAATATTTGGAATTATGCAAGAAATAGAAACTTATGGTGGAAAACCCACCTTTTTTTTTTCCCTCAACGCTGATTCTCTCTATGCTTTCAGGAATCCAGACTGTTGATTTTTTGTTGCTTACTGTTGAGCTGCTTGAATATGTACTGTGTTACAATGAATGCTTTAGTTTGTGGCTTTGTTACGTGGTAGTGCATTTCTGAACTGTTTTAATGGAAGAGCAAAAGTTATTGGAGAAATATTCCTTTGAATACATGTGTATTACTTCTCATTATTTGCATAATCATCTTCTTTGCTGGTGTGTAAAACTGGAGCAGATGTGACAGTATGCTTATATAGTTATAGACTAATGGAACCTAATTCTGCCTAGGCCCTTTGGACACTAATTCCTTTACGCGCTCATGTCTACAGCTGATAGGAAAAGCTTGAAAAGGAAAGATCTTAGACTTCTAACATATTGGCTATGATAAATCATATTATTTTTTTTCTTTCTACCTGAAACTTTTAATATGAATCTCAGACATGTCTTGATGAAGACACACTTTCTCAATGTCAGAGGAAGTTATTGACAGTGTATTGTAAATAACAATTAAAAAATCTCAAACTAAATTTGTTAAAAAGTTAAAGATTGTTCTTTAAACTTCCTCCTTCACTTCATCATCTGGGCAGGTAGTGTGTTGTAGCCTGTGGCCATGGAAACAAGGAGGTTGCTGAACAGCAGTAATTGTTACACCTTGAGGACAGGCTGTGAAATGAGTCGGGCTAATTAGTTGTGACTTTGGTGAAAGATGCCACCTTCAGCAGACTAACCCTGGATCTTGCACTGAAATACTATGGTTCCCCCTCAAGTGAAGTCTCCAGACTGAAAAAGTGTCTGTAACTGTTTATTTTAACTGGACTGAGTAAAATGGTTATACCCCAAAGAAGGTGGGAATCTAGGGAATGCTAGGAATATAGTACAGGAACACTTAAGTGACTCTACAGTATTTGCCTTGTGTTTAACAGGATTTATTCACCACTTATTAACCAAGTGGGACTTGAAATGACTTTCAAATCAAACAAATGTTGTTGCAATGCTCAGGTTCTGCATGGATGCAGCAAGTGTACAGGGACAGCAGGGGCCTGTCACAGCGCCTGGGCAAGTAGAGCTGTATTGAAACTTGTGTGCCTTGGAGTTCACATGCCTTGGCTATGCTTGGATAGACCATGAGAACTTGGGGATTCTGCAGCCTGCAGTCCACAGCAGCTGCAGTTCAAGGATTATGTTCTTAATACGCCTGAGCTGGTTCTGCATAAAAGTAGCTCAGCTTTATAGTCAAAGCGGGTAGTAAATTTTCCAGATCCATGCTGGTACTGGAAGTGATACAGCTGTTAATCCAGGCCTGTGATCATTCTTCTCTCTGCCTCCCTTGCCATTATTACTTTGTAACAGAGAAACTTACTGGAGTGCTTGAAAGCTGGCTGTGTCTTTGAAAATGTTCTCTAACTTTTTTGCCAGTTTTCTTCTAAAATTTAAGAAGAAAAAGTTGAAATCATAAATGTCTCATCTTGCTGTTTAGTTCTACACAGTGAATCCTATGTAATTCAGCCTACTGATCTTTTTTCTTTAAAAGAATTGTTCACACTTGTCTTAAAATTTAAGAGAATTATAATTGCTTTCTCTAAATTCTGTAAATGGCTGTTCTGCCACAAGAACCTGTTAGAGCTTCCCACTATGTCCATGGAATTTGAAGTTGAATTTAAAAGAGAAAGCTTCTTCTGTGCTAAATTAAGAGCAAAATACAAATCAAAACTTGTTTCCTGTCATTCTCAATGTATTGAAACTCAGTGATTAAATAGCTGTCCTAATAAACAACTATGGCAGTAAGTTTATATCAGGTATTAAAAAAAAAAACCCCATCTTTTGATGCTTTTAGTGCTTAAAATAAAAACCTAAAGAACCCAGTAAAAACTAAGAGATGATCTGTAAGAAATAGCCACTGGCTTTACCTCTTTCACTCACACTGTTTCCCAGTTGCTGCTATGGCAAGGTAATTCTTTTCAGGATTTTCTACCTATTCCAGCAATTCATTATTCAGGGCCTCTTTTTTCCTTTTTTTTTTTCCCCTTCTTGCCTCTTCCCTCTATGTTTTCCCATCCTACTCCTTGTTTGATTCACAAAGTATTTCATTTTGTAATCTATCACAAGCACTCATATTTTAGACCCAATTCTTCTTCCCTACAGGCCTAATCATATTTCATCAAGTCTCAACATCTAAGGATGTCTGGTTTTTATGGTTAGTTGTGCAAGTTGTGTAGATTTGTACCCCTGACCTTTCATCCTTAATTGCAGCTTTTAGAGACGTGATTTGGCACAGCACTTGAATAGTACTTGTACTCTTAAGGGCTTTGCTGAATTTTGACATGGAACAGAAACCACAAATGCAAGTGAATGAGGGAGAAAAGCAGCAATTCCAGCCTTTGAAACACAGGTAGATAACATGGAAAACTACTAGTCTGGGTTTCTATTTTATGTTCCCTGCAAAAAGCCTTTTTTGGTGAGAGATGGCTTTGCAAGGATTTAAGTACTTATGATAGAGCTGTGCTAGATGTGGTCTTTTTTTTTTTTTTTTTTTCCCCTTACCAGCTGCTTCTGTTTAGTTTGAAGGTACACTTTTGATGCTAAAAGATTTTCTTTTTAGACATGTAAAAAGCTTCATGAGTGCAATCAGCCTCTGTAAAGCCACTTCTTCCATTATAGATATCTTTGCAAAAGCTATCTAGTTTCCAGCTAAAGTTATAAGTAAACAGGCTTTTCAGTTTCTTCTAAGTCATATTGCAGTCTCATCAATATGTATTTGCATGTTTTCCCTTTCTCAGTTATGTGAGAGCTGTAGGACTAGCCTCTGCCGTCGTCAATTCTTTGTTAGAAGTGAAGAAGCAGTTGATGTAGTGTATTGGGTATAATTCCAACTTTTCTACGATAACACTTGTGCTACTGTGTTGGCAGTAAAATATGTGGCTGTATTGCCATTATTTATATTTTGAGGAAAGGAATAAAGATATACCATGTAAAGTATGTTCATTCTTTTAGGAATTGGTCTTGTTTTCTGTGATCACAGCTGTAGCTCCATCCCTGCATGGGATGATGCACATAAAAACAAATCTTGTGGCATATTATAAACCACTATTAAACATTTTGAGACAGGCATCTGGATCTCATTTACTTATTGAATTGTTGTTCTAGCCTGTGGTTCCTATTGTGAACTTCACTACTGTGAAGATGGATAAGAAGCAAAACAAAACGGTAAAGTGTATGTCATCTAGCAGGAATATTAAAAACATCAGATGGTTAAAGCATGCAATCTTTTACATTTTGCTGATGTAAAAATCTTGCTGAATTAGCTATTGTTTACAGTCAGGAGTCTAGATGTAGCAATTTTTTATATTTCTGTGAAGACATGCAGTGTTATCTGCATTAGTTGATGTACTTAGTGTGTGTTTCATGTTCAGAAAACTCATGGTAAATTATTTTACTGTTTTCCACAGTGAGTAGGAACTTAAAACTTGATTCATCTCTTCTTTATGACATCTTTTTATAGCTGAATTTGTATTTGATGCAGCTTGGAATTATTTGAAGATTGAAAGATGTTAGTAAAACCACTAGATATTAAAATCTCTAAATTCTTTAATAGTGCATTCAGGTTATGTTTTTTAGTCTGTGAGAAGTTCTAGCAAGCCTGACGGCATAAACTGGGTTGAAAGGCGCAAGGTTAAATTGGTTGTAAAAGGAAGAAATGTTTGGTTCTATTTTGCATCCATATCTAGATGACTTGTATAATTAGTGTTAAGAAATAGACATCTGATTTGACGTCTTATGCGTTCCTAGAATTGTATGTTATTTATGAAATAGCTTTACTGCTTTAATTCAGTCTAGAGGATCTTTAGTAATATTAACAAAATTATTTAAAATAAATATAGTTTCAAAAGCTACTGCTATTAAGCAGTGGATGTTTTTCTGGTTGTGCTTTTTATCTGCTGAAGACTTTTGAGCCACCATCTCAGTCTCATTTTGAGATCTGGACAGGATGGTTTAAAATGTGACAATTGTGCTTTTAACTATCACTTGAAAACATCTGATCTTAATTTTTAAAGTCTTAATTTTACAATTTTGCAAGAGTTCTTAGAAAACAGAATTATGAGGATACCTGTTAATGCTGATGTAAATGTCTTGACGTCACGTGTTAACAGGTAAATGGTGATTAAACAGCATGGCTGGGACTAGTGTATGTTATATAATAAATATCATATGTTGATATAACTTCTTTGAAGTTGAAACAATGATTATTATTTATAGGATGTTGAGCTAGCGGCAGAAGATAAGTTTCTGAGTTAATAAAAGAAAGATGGCAGAGGAATTAAAACCCACTTATAATTGCAGCATTTTGAAGTTTTTCATAGAATGCTTTTAATACCTGCCCACACCTTTGCTTTAAATTATCATTAGGAATTGCATTCAGCAGTTTCCAGCATTGCTCTCTCTAGGTCTTCAGCTGTTCAAAGCCTGCTAGTGAGAACTGAGACTATTGTTTCCTCTCTAGTAATTTCAACTTCAGTTACATCAGTCTGAGAAAAAATGATCAGTTCTTGTTAAATAACATTAGAGCCGGCATTTGTGATAACATTTCATTCAAAGCACTTTTAAAAATTTTGTGTTGTTTATGCCTACAAGTCTCTGTTAGTTATGCTCTGCCCTCGGCTTTTACTGTTTTCATCTTCCTATTTGTCCCTTTCTGTTAAAACTCCAAAAATCCTTCAAGTTCAATTCTCATGAAGTGTGGAGAATTTACTTTTTCTTCTCCATCTTCCTGCACAGCCTGCCTTTATGAATTCCATTAATGCTTGATATAACACTTCCAGATGTATAAACTGAATAAAATGTTTCCAGTTTTAGTACAAAACAAACTTGGTAAAATTACAATTGAGAGGTAGAACCTTGGCTTTAAACTTGCTAGTGGCTGCATTGCTGTTCTAGAGATTTTGTGTTGATGACTAGCTTCAAGTTGGCTTCATTGGATGCAATGAGCAACCCAAGTAATGGCTTATTTAAGTTTTGTTTTCTTGATTGCCAGTAATAAGTAAACTTGTTTAGATGGGATTATAAAAAAGATCTACTGAAACATCTTTAAATACTAGATAAAGCCTTTGTTTGAAACTGGATATAATAACGTTGATCTGACTGCCATAAACACAAACATGCACACATGTAATTTAAACAACTCATGGAGAGTGTTGAATTTATTTGTGCTGGAACATGATCAAAATTGTTAAGGCTTAAATATATGCCTGTAACTTAATTTCTGCTCCTGCTTTGAAGACTGTTCTAACTGATTCAACATGCTGAATCTTCTTTTTTGGCATGTTGATATAAAGGAAGAAAAATGCAGAAAGAAATGTATGGGAAAAGGGTATTTCCTTCTAAGCAAAATACAGTAGTATAAATAATTCTATTGCATTCTTTGAATTAGTCTTTAAACCCACCCCCACTTTTAATTAAACTACTACCCCGTGACTTCTTTAAAGACAATCATACAAAGTTTTTTTGCTCCTGCAGGTTGCCAGTCTAATTTGAAGCTCAACATTACTGATTTTTTTTTTTTTTATTAGCTATAACATGACTGCTGTGCTGTCTTCTTGTCTCTCAGAGCAGCACAATGTTTTCTAGTCTTTGCCAGTTCCTCTCAAAAAGGCTTAACAAGAAAATGTCTTCATCTTGCTGACTTGGGTTCCTTCTTGTCACATTCCTAGAGTGGAAATGTTGCTTTGTTCTGTCTCTTGGACCCAGACTGGATGTAGCAAAACTAATGAGCTCAGATCCCTGTGTTCAACCAATACTTCCCTTGGTGATCTCAAAGACAGTGTAGCCAAGTATAACAGTACTCAGTTTTAGCAATGATGGAGGTTAAAGCTGGGATCACAGTAAATCATCATGCGTGGGACTGTAGAAGATCTTTCAGCACAAAGGAGCGTTAAAAGAGTGTTACGGTTCTGATTTGTAGTGGAGTGGTACAATGGTACAGCATGTGGAGGAGGCTTCTATTTTGTGTGATATTTTGGTGTACCAACATTTGTCGTGGATATGTTGTCTACTAACCTAAATTTTGTTTCAAATTATTGTTAGAACATGCTCGTATGACTGCAAGTCATCAATAGGCATAAGATGGTGCTTCCACGTGTCCCAGGCTAAAACATGATATGGAATAGTATTCCTCCTTTTGGTCCCCAGGAATGAGAAGCAAGCCACTTCTGCATTGCTCTGCAGCATGTGGCTGCAGTCATATTTGGACACTTGGTACTTGTGTTTGGATGGCTTCTGGGACAGTAATGGGACCTACTTTTCCGCATTTACTAGAAGTGGATCGTTTTTCTGGAAAACTTGGAGTTGTTTTTTGGTGTTTTTTTTTTTTTTATTTTTGTTTTTTGGTTTTTTTTGTTCCTATAGCTTTAAACATCAATAAGTTTATATATCTGATTTGATAGATCAAATTTAATTTGTTGCAAATACATGCAAAATAAGTGCAGGGTTTTTTTGTTTGTTTTACATTTGGTGGTTTATTTTTTGAAAATAGCTTTCTTTTTCTGCAGTAGAGAATTCCATAGTTACAACTTCCAATCTCTAGCTTTCATATTTACAGTGACACTGGAACACACATTGCTGCTGCTGTGTTTGAGAAGCTCTCTGGTGTTTTTAAGTTTAGAATTAGAAGTTGCTCTTATGTTAAATTTCTTTTGTGCATCCCAGACTAATTAAGAATTCATTAACATGAGCTGCTTTGCTACTTTTTATTGGTCATAGGCCTGGAGGTATAGAATAAAACCCTTAAAATGTATTTCACTTTCTAAATAGAGTCTTTAGGGAAAAATAATTTCTGAAGTAATATTCCAATAATGGTAGTTCAACACTTGAAGACTGGGTACACACACATTTCAATATATTGTAATAATGCGTGTAAGCTGGGAACTCTGCATTAATGTGTTTACTTCTGCTTTGATCCCACACTCTGTGTGTGTGTATACTTCTATAAAAGCTTTTTCATACTGGGTGTGACTTTCACTTGTTCTGTTTGCAGTTAAATATCTGGAAACAAAATTTCTTGATGTTTTTAGTCCTCACTCAGTGTTTTAAAAGTAAAAAGAAAATCTGGTATAGTCCTACAAGTTCCATGTGGAAAATGCCCATAAATGTCACCTAATTACTGCATAATATTCTGCAAGATATTAAAAAATATGCCTGTAACATAACCAGTTAGGGAAAATGGAAGTAATGTAGAAGGTGTGCTTGCTGCCCTTCCTATTACATTATTAAAGTAATGCTCAGCATTACTTAATATAGTGTATATATAAGTAAAGAGCCCTGAGCCTTATGAGGCTTTTCAGTCAATGTGGATTTGTATAGCAGTGTAGGTGGAAGATTCCTTTAGTATCAGGCTGAAAAACCCATAAACCCTTCAAGAAAACAAACTACTTCCATTAATTTTTCCATTTTTGGATATTAAGCAAATGAGATTAGTTTCAGGGAACTGATGTTGCTGTGTTATATAGTGTATCATTTCGGTAAATATTTTACTTTATTTAAGCCGAAATCAGCTAAGTTGTTACAGTTCTTGAAGCTTTTGAGTCAGATTTGAGCACCCAGGTCTTTCTTCCTCCTGGGTGCTTCCTGCTGTAGTAGAAGGCATTCTGTTGTTGAATGCTAGAAAATAGGCTTCCACTAACATAGAGCAGCTGTAAAGACTGGATGCTCTTTTGTAGCTAAACTTAAACAACCACACTCCCCATAAACAAACAGAAAAACCTCACTCTCAAAAAAAGAAAGCCAACAAACCCCCACAAACCTGGCGTAATTTGTTGCTTTAAAGAAGGTGAAGCAACATCTGCAGTGTAGGAACCATTCAAGAATGCTTAGATACTCATAATAAATTTAGTTTCTGGAAATAGTCCATTGATTGTAATTGGGCATAATAGACATACTTTCCAATGGCCTTCTTGTCCTCTATTTTTAGAGTACTTTCCATGAAATTATCTACATTTTTTGCTTGCCTGAGGTGTATACATTTAATAAGTTGATATTTCTCATTTGAGTTATTAAATTTAATAGTATTGTGTATGGATGGATTATGGATTGAAAGGTTCCCAGAGTTGTGGGTAAAGGCAGGACGTGATCAGGTTGCCTCAGCTCCCCTACCACTCTGATCACAGTTAGTGAGAAAAAGAGGATGCTCTGTTGTCCCTGGGGTACCTCAGTTCATCCCTGAGGCTCCAGTCAATTGCTGAGGGGACCTTGTCCTGTGAAGTCCACAAGCTCCTCCACAAGTGAGCCCCCCTCCATCTATTGCTGAGCTTAGTGGCACTTTTGCATTTGCCTAATATTCAATACACTGACACACTATAGATTGGGGTTTTTTGCTAACTGAGCCAGACTTCTATGGATGAGGGAGGAAACTTGAAAAGGAGGCTTGCGTTGACCACATGGCAGTTCTTCAGAAACTGGTGGGTGCTGTCAGGAGTATTCAGTGTCCCTTTTTGTTATACTTGTGGCTTCTTTTTCTTTAAGAAAAACCCACACCCACTGAAAATCCTTTGATTCCATTGCCCTCATTTTCCCTCCCCTTCCATTTGTTTGCATATATTCAGTACCTTTTCCATTTTTCATTCATTTACTCTTTGGCTCTGCAGGTTGTCTTACTTTGTTTTCCCAGTAGAGCTTTTCACTTTATAGAGTAGGGTCTGGAGCTATCCTTGCTGTGGACTCCTCTGAAGACAAAAAGCATTATGAACAGCATCATAAACCTCTAGTTTGAAATGGGAATGAAGGGCTTTTCCCTCCTCTAACCTGTCTCCTTTCTGGAAGGAGAGGAGATTGCTGCCATGGCCCCAGCTGCTACTGCTGCTGTCATGATCATTTAACTGCTGCAGCCATTCTCACTGCCAGGCCATGGGAGAAATTAACACTGATCAAAAATGTGCACCCCCCACTTTACATATCTCCATGCATAAGCAATACATCAAAATAAAAACTCAGCAGAATTGCACAAAAGCAACTTGCTGCTCTTGGCTTAGTTCTTGGAATGACAAGCTTGGATTATTTTTTGTTTGGGTTTTTTTTCAAACATTAATTGATAATTGAAAGCATCATATACTGTATTACTATAGAAGTAAATTATTAATGTAAGCAAAGCCCTCTGCTGCTTGTAAAGCATCTCTTATATAAAACTGCACTGCTGGCCCTAAAGGCCAGTGAAGATACACTAATTCCACAACAAATTACTCTAATTTATAGAACTGTTGAATTATATCAAAGATCCAATCAGAAGCTATCATTGTTCTCTAGCCCAGTGTTAATATATCTGTTTTTTCCATTAATTGCATAATGACTGTTAACTTAAGCTACAACAGATCAATGGTAGTGAACTATGGAGTATGTTACCTCTATTGAGTAGTAAGTGACTGGAGTATTTGAACTAGCTTGGTGTTCTGTTGGAAAGGACAGCAATTGATTGATATGGGAAAAATGAATATGGGAGTGGCACTGCAAAACATGTGCCGATCTTTTTATGCCCTTTCTATGATTTTCTGATTTTTGATTAAAGTTATGGATGCCTGTAGTACTCATGCAAAGGTCTGTGAAATCATCCCAGACAATCTACAAAAATTAGATGCTGTTTGCTACTTTCTAAAAGTTTGACATCTCCTCTGCCCAACTCTTCTGACCAGCTCCTTCCTTGTTCTATATGGAAAAAATGTAATTATCTTGCTATGACTCAAAATGCCAAATAGCAAGAAATTAGCTGAAAAATCCATTTAATTGAACTGTAGCTTAGTTGTTTGAGCAGCCTGTTGACTGGTTTAGTTTCAGACCCTTAGAAATCTAACATGTTTTTTTTT
>VZRN01004857.1:2803785-2892267 GCA_013397935.1 Dasyornis broadbenti
CCTTTTTAAAGGAACCCTCAGCACTGAAAATGCAAATGATCTGAGATATTTAGGCATGGGATTTAATGAATGCTTCTAAGGAGAGTTGCAGCTGATTTGTTCCCTTCCTCGTTCTGTCAAAAGATAACTGTTGTTTTGCATTTGAAAACTGAAATTACTTTCTAGTGTATCATCAGCTAGGTTACATGTGGTACTTAATGTAATGGAGTTTTGAGCATGTCTTCCAACTTCTGTGCATAAGAATTTTTTTTTTTAATTCTATTAAAATACTATGTTTTCTTTGCATTCTTAAAGAGGTCGTTAGAGAAATGTACTGAGGTTTTTGATGTAGAGCTGATGAGCAGGATTTGATCATTGGGAGGGAGCAGGGAGCCTCTTCCATGAAGTCTCAGTGAGCTGTTGTGAGAAGTTACTGTAATAATGATACTGTCTGTAAGGGGAGCAGCTCCAGTGTACCTGGCTGGCCTGAGAGAGCAGACCAGACTGTCCGCTGCCTTTTGGTATGAAGCAGCAGGAAGGTATAACACTTCAAGGGTTGAAAAATATCTGTGGCATCTTAATATCCAAACTTACCCTCTCCAGCTGTCAAGAAGAATTTTAATAAAGGAAGGTAGAGGCACACAACATTCTTTTGACTAGTGTTGCCTCAGTAGTTGTTCTTAAATTTATCTTTCTTTTTTCAAACGACTTCTTAAGTCATTGAAGGAACACAAATGTACCAGTTTGAGAAAGCGCAAGGAATATGTAGGATATAGGCCATGACTGAAATGTTTTGCTGTTGTGTTTTATAAAAGCTTATAATGAATTTTTAGAAATGTTTGTAGGAGACCTGATGCTCTTTCAATATTTTTCAAATGTGTATGGAAGTCTTACAGTATGCTCATTTTCAGTAAAATAACATTCTTTAAAATTGTCTGAAAGCATACATGCTTTGTTCTCAGAATTCACTGATTGTCAAATGTTATTGCTTTAAATTAGGCTCTTTATCATAATGAGGTTGATGTAAGACAAGAACCCTTTTTTACTGTTAGGAAGATCTTCAAGAATTCTGTAACCACTAATTGTTATCAGCTGTATAAGGAGCATCTAATCTCTTAAGTTGAATAAGATTTACTATCACTCATTACTAAGCAATGGAAGCTGGTGCTAATAAGAGTTTGAAAATGCAGGTGCATCACACTACAGTAATAGATGCATTTAACAAATAGTTTTGATGTTAGCTTGTATAAAAAAAGATTAAACTCCCCCTGTCTTCTAGTTACTTATTCAGACTGCTTGCTTTTGTCCTCCTTTGCCTTTCTCTTAATGTGGTAAGAGAGAAAATAACAGCTTTCTATGGAAAGCTTCTCAAAACAATAGGTTGGTTGGATGCTTAAAGTGTAGTAGGTTTGGAAAAGCCTCCATGATATCCTATCCACAGTCAACAGGAACACTCCCTTGCTATTTCTGGCTTTGTTTTCTTTGCTTTTGAAACATTTAGCAGAGGAGGAACACTGCTGACCAGGTGTAACTGTACAAAAAGTGTAGGAAAAGGAGAGAATGAAGTTTACTGGTGTCATCACTAGACCCAGCAGCACTGATTAGTGTGGTTGGTAGTGGCATCTTTCTAACTTAGGTTTCAGATATCAAGCCTCTTCAGGACAAAAGAAGAAAACTTGTGGGACTATCTTGCTTCCTTTGTGGCAGTGTAGCTGAATTTGTGCTTATTCTGTGAGATACTTAATCACATGCTTCCTTTTGTCAAGAAGTTTTCCTGATAACTGAAACTGAGGCTGAGCAGCTGTTCTGTTTGTCTCAAAAGTATTCTTTATTAAAAGTTGGGTTTGTTCCAATTTTGAACCTGTGAGAGCTGTACATTCTAGTGTGGTTAATACTTAAGGTTAATAGACCTTATATCAACAGACAGAGATCATCTTTCCCTAGCTAGGGCTCTGACTGGATCAAAGGAATGGTATCCTTAGGAGATACCATGCTGGGAATGCTGTAGCTTTGACCTGGAGTCTTGTTATGCCATGATTAAGTAAGATTGTAGCCTGCCATTTCCCTTCAATGTCTCTTATTCATTCCTCTCTTAGCAAAGTCACTCATGTTTATATTTTTTGTTTCGTTTTGCATGGGAATACAATTTAGTAAAAGCATTCTATTTCTACAGATATGTACGACTTTCTGACTTCTAGCTGTGCTTTCTTCAAAGATCACAGAATCATAGGAAAACAAAAGATGGAATACACCTGGAGATCATCTTTGTCCAATTGCTCCGCTCACAAGAGGGTCAGCTATGGCATGTTGCTCAGGACTGCAGTCTGTTTGGTTTAAAAAGCATCAGCACTAGTTCAGACTGAGTTTTTTGTGAGCAGAATTGTAAATTGTATTTAAGTCGTGGTGAGATTTGAAGAGTGAGGGAAGGTGGTTTGTTAATGCTGGCACAACCTGCAGGTGCTGCTTTACCTGCTTGCTGTTGCCAGTACCCAATGCGGGGTAAGACTTTAGCACCATTCCAAGAGCTGACAACTTTCTACTCCAGTAAAAGCTTTCTGATAATACAAACAAATTTCCAGATTTTAATGTGGTTTCCCTTTTTGTATCCAAAATATATTTAAGTGAATTATTAAAAATTAAATGCCTTTTGTGCAACTCTATCTTTTGCATTGTGTGTTACCACTCTTGGTTAGGAGGATGCTTCAAAATGCTTTCCAAGTGTTCTCATAAAATCGTAGCAATATCAGCAATAGTATTAGAAATACTGGTTTTTATATAAGTAATTTCTTCAACTTACGGAATTCTGGCTTGGCTGTTACGTGCTGAAGACAGGTAAAGACCATTTTGAGTGCCAAGCAGTCTCCCTGAAAGGGCCCAATGGTTTTGCTGACAGCTGAGCTAACCTACTTCAGCAGGAAAGTGGGACAGAGTTCAGTCGTGCAGATCATGTCTCACACTGAGTTATTGACTGCATTTGCCTCCTCCTCTCTGAGAAATTTCACATGAAACAGAATCAACTGTGTGTGCAATGTCCAAAACCAAATCAAATCAGAAAAGTACCTGAGGTCTCAAAGTTTTGTTTAATATTGAGAACTAAAGTGGTAACTGGTCCATTTCAATACTAGACTTCCCATACTCATTTTGATTACTATTGTAGGAAACAATCTGATGTCTGCTAGAAAGAATCCTATTTGCTTTTCAGTGTTTTCAAAATTAGAAGATTATTAAGCAGTATGGTTCACATTTTTTAAATTGTATCTTCTGATCCTTCAGTAGAATCCATCTCAATTTTTTAACATGAACTTCAGATGTTCATGTTTAGAACTTATTAATCCATACATTTATTAGCAATGCTATACTAGTTTCTGTTCATTGTTTTCTTAGGTATTTTGCAAGCTTATTCCATTTCTGTTTTCTGGAGACTGAAATAACTGAACATTTTATTTCATTATGCACAGGGCAAGTAAACTGCTTTCTCTGTAATAAAGGCCTTTGTCCTAGGCATGTCTGACACGGGAAAGCTCCCTGGGAATACAGAGAGCTTTCTTGATCTGCATATGTTTAATGGCTGAAAACAGAATTTCTTGGTCATACACACACTCTTCTAAACATTGAAGAAGTCTGTGTTGCAAAGATTGCCATGGGGATAGAAAGGTGCTGTCTGTTCAGAGAAGCACTGATTTATTTTTTTTTACTTGCCATGACAGGACATTTTTTTTTTTTTAGTAGACTTTATATTTCTTCTTAGGGAGAGCTTCTTCCATCAAGTGTGTCCACATGAGGATGTGAAGTTAGAAGTAAGAACACGTTTTCTTTTTAGTTTGGGCCTGGTACACTAAGTAGTCCAAAACTAAATACTAGAAATATATTTGCTTATGGTGGTTGTTCAGATAGGACCAAGAAGAGAAGTGCTATCATTACTTAGTGACTTAGGGACTATTAGCAGCTGAAGATTCAGGTTCCATTCAGCTAAATGCTGTAACAGCACACAGAAATATGTAACTGCAGTAAGTAATCTTTCCTCTCCACACTCTCTTGTCTTTACTTTTTTATTTCTTTTCTATGAGATAATGTCTGGGAATGTTAGACTTGCAATATTGTGAAGCAATTGTAATTGGGACATTGGGGTTTACTGCACTAGAAAAGTGAAATAAAAATGATTTGCTGCACAGATATTAATGCTAGCTATGAAAACTCTCTCCACAGAAGTGTCTCTGAGGCTGGTGGCTGTTAATAATGCTGGGTCTTGTGATGGTTTGAAGAGGGCCTTTCCTCTGCCTGCCAGGGGAGACAGCATGAGGATTAAAGCATAAGTGCCAAATGTTTCATAGCTTTTCTCCCTCAGATTTTATGCAAATTCCATAATGGATCAATTTACATATTCCCAGGTAGTTTATCTTTTTTAAACTGTATGGGTTTGTTCTGAAAGTTAATCTTAGTAAATTAGGTTTATTGTTTTAAAGTAAGATAGGGATTGGACAAGTCTATTACTCTCCTTATGCCTCACCTTGATCACAAGGGCATGGGTTCATTTTTGAGCAAGCTGACAGTTTGGGCTTTCATTATCTGGTTTATTTTTTACAGTTCTGATAAGCACTAGATGCTGCAGGGAGTTTGTGTGGTGCCAGTCATCTCTGAAATCCATTTGCTCAGGAGGTGCCACCAAGCACACAACTGTAACACTACTGCTCATAACAGACTGATGTGTGTGGGCCTGCAATAAATGTTCAAGTGAAAGATGTGACATTATAGCAATGAAAATGCAAGTTAAAATTGAGGTTCACCTTCCCTGTCAACTGACTTGAAAGCGAAGTCTGCTGCAGGTCTGGAGTTATGGCTTGATAGATGCCTTTGATTTATGGTGAAGTGCAGTTCTGATGAAAATCCAGCATAGGCGCAGAAGTTTTGATGTGCAGGTGACATAAACCTGTGAGTTTAAGGTATGGAGAGGGTCTAAGTAGGATGTAACTGAGCTATGTTTACATAAGGCTTTTCAGGATTTTTTATGAAATTTGTAAACCCTGTTTTATTTTATCATTAGTTTTTGGGGGTTTTTTTCTTGTCTCCGCAGGCTCCTGAGCTATTTGTTATTCCAGTTTTTCATCTTATTTGTTTCCCCATAATTGCTTATAACTGGTGTTACCAGTCTCTCCAAGACCCCTTAGTCCCATGAAATAATTGCCTCTAGAATCTTTCGCATTATCTGTATTGAATCAGTATTGGAGAGAGCTGCTGTAGTGGAAAGTGCTGCATGAGCTGAGCAGCTTTTATCAGCCCTGTCTCAATATACATAGCGAGAGAGGGAAAAAATGGGATAAGGGCATTTCACCTGAGGGATTGTGAAGGTTGCTGGAAGATGGCTAGCAGCACGAAGTGAGAAGAGATACTACAAAGAACAAAACTCACTGATGAGAGTTTTTCCTGTCACCAATGATAGAAATTAAATACAGAATATTTGGATTAAACAGCACAGCTTTTTCCAATGGGACATATGCAATCAATCATCTCTGGAAAGTGCTATTGACTGGTGTCTAAACTAGACTAAATAAAATGTTGTGCACTGCAAGATATAATTTTTCATTGGTAGAGGAATTCACTAGTGACCCAGTAGATAACTTTTCTTCCTAACTATTGGTCACTTAAAATGGAGACTTAGAATGTAATTTCTTCCGAGGAGTAATTTGGGTAGAAGAGAAAGTAAGACTTGCCTTTTTTACCCCCTAGCTTGACTGCTGGGCATTGTAACAGCCCACGCTGTGTAGAACTGTAGGGATTTAACATGTTGGTTAGTTTACAAAGAACTGTACAGGTTCAGCTCCTCAATATCCAACTTTTTGGGAAATACCTTGTTACCATCCTTAATTTTTGTTTGTATGTTTTCATAGATACAGTTTGATTGTGTGGTGGTGGTGTTGGGGATTGGAGTGATTTTTCATGTTTGGGTTATTTTTGTTTGTTTTAAAGGAAGTTAAACTTGAATGAAATGTCATTTAATGGGCCTGGTTTTGGACACTCTCCTGGTGATTAAGTTTGTTGTCTTATCTCTCAATTTCACAGACTCAGCCCATTACCAAAATGATACATATATTTGTATGTAATTTATAAGAGCAAAAGTGAAGACCTTATGCCTTTCAGGCATTGCATATATTTGATACTTTGTTCTGTTGGTGGTTTTTGAGTGACAGGTGTTCTTTTAATGTGTTTTCTCCCATCCTCCCCTTGAGGTAACAGGTGCAGCCTTTCCTTTTGTTGCTTTTATTTTAGTGCATTTTTAACTATAGTACAGTGAAGTGAAAGGTGGTTCTATTTGGTTGTCACGCACAACTGAAATATAAAATCAAGATGCCTGGTTCTAGCTCTGCTTGTTGGAATTTGTCATTCAGTGTTCTACTTGAATACAGCAGTGATTTTATCCACCTCCCTCATTTTTAGGGACTTCTTTTGTCCACAATAATATTGTGCTTATGCTTGTTTTGTGCTAATGCAGGACGTGCCCATAGTTTCTAGAAATGTAGTTGTCATCATTTATTATAATTTTTGTTTCCCTAATTTGGTGTGTAATGTAGGTCTATTTTTTGTTGCAGTGTGTGGAATTAGTAGAGTGTGCAAAGTGCTTGTATTTTGTCTTGAGCTCTTTTCCTCTACAAAATACCTTTCTACCATGAATATTTTGATTTTACATATGTGTGTGGAGGAGTTGTGTGTTGCTTTGGGCATGTCTTTAAGATTTCCTACATAGCCTTCATTAGTTAGACTGTTGTTATATGTTTGTCATTTTGGATACCAATTCTGCCACTAACAGTAGTTGTAATACTGGTAGTGTTTACAACTCAGGTAGATATAGGTAAGCAAGATGTGGGAGTGCTGTTGATTCTAGTGGTTCATCAGAAATTCCCTGTTTCTCCTTGAGAGCAGGCCTCAGGCAAAGGACTCTGTTCTGAAGAACAGAAGGGTTTCAGGCTTTATCTAGATAAGTTTTTCTTTGTTTAAATGCAAGTTATATTCACTGTAGTCTCATCTTAGCTGGGTACAAAATGTACAATTACATAGCTTTTGAAGGAAACAGGATTTTGTGGGAATATTGAATAACAATTTTTTCTTCCTTCTTTTGAAGATCAAGGAGATTATCCTTAATGTTGCTTCTTAACATGACAACAGACAGGAAGGCTGTAATCATAGTAAAAGTGTTCTTCAGAATTTACTTGCTGGTTTGTTTTGGATTTTTTTTATCCTTTTCATGTGTGATTTAGAACTGTATTCACAAACTCAGCTTGAGAACTCAGCATAAATCACAGCATATTCAGGGTAGAAGGGACTTCAGAAAGTCTCTAGTCCATGTTTCTGCTTGAAGCAGGGTCAGTTGTGAGATGAGACCAGATTACTCAGCACTTTATCTGATTGATAGCCTTGAAAACTGTCTTGGGGTGAAGTTATGGTAATCCTGTATCCCCTCTCGTCTGCTCTATGCTCAGACTATGTGTTCCGTAGCTTTAACAAGCTGGGAGGGGCTATGCTGGCGCGGGTTGTTTTGAAAACCCTCCCGCCGGGTGTCTGGCCTTGAAGCGAGGAGTGGGGAATACGGGCTGGATTTCCGTGTTTCCCAGTTTCCAGCAGGGGCAGCGGTGCCAGAGGACTGTTCCTTCTGCGTTCTTCTTTTTGGACTGTTTTTTTCCTGACTTGCTTTCTCGTCCGAGACATCAGACGATCCCCGAGAGGAAGCAGGCAAGAATCCTCCAAGAACCCACCTGAGGGACATCGTCCGGCCCCGCAGGACCCCTGTGGGGGAAAGCTATGCCCAAGGAAAAACAGGGCACTAAAATCCATCAGCTGTTCACTCAGGTTTAATAAGTCCTTTGCTCTTTCCTGTGTTCTGTGGGCATTTTGCTTTGTTTTGTTTTGTTAAATAAATAGGTTTGTTTTTCTTTCACTGTCATCCAGAAAGTTCTGTTGTGGTGGGGGGAGGAGGTGCCAGAGGCCCATTTCTGTGGGGGAGGCGTTTAGTTGAAGTATTTCTCTTCTAAACTTGTCTCAAACCTGAGACAAAAACTTATAGTTTGGGAGACTGCACAACCTTCCTGAGCACTCCCTTGTGCTGCTGGACTGTCTTATGGTGACTGTTTTTCCTTATATCCTTTCAGAAGCCAGATATAAAAAGTCTAGAATTTCAAAAGGAAGAGGAATCCATCTTAAAATTCCTGCGTCTGTTCTTCTCCTTCGTAACCTTTCCCCTCTTTAGCTTCTTATTTAACCTCATCTTTCCAACCTCTCCTGGTGTCACTGATGTGATGTATCCATATCCTTTGAATTTCCCACAAGCACTACTCTTGAAAGGTTTGTAAAGATGATGACAAAAATAATCCCGAAAGGAAACTAAGGCAAAGAATGCTTTATTGGTCATGTTATATATAAACCCATAAAGCTTCTTTGACACTTAAAGCCTGGTACAAATGTTAAGCAAAGGAAATGCTGTGGTTATTTTAGTCTTCCTTTTCTGTTTAAGGATAGAATAACATGAGTTAAAAGTGTATTTGAAAAAATATGCTACCAGAAGTGAATAGCATTCTTCAGCTGTTTTGAAAACAGATAGGGAAAAGTGTGGAGAAGATGACATGGTGATTTGCCTTCAGCCAGAGCAGGGTTCAATTCTAATGTCACAATTAAAACTGAAGCAGGGTTAGATCAGTGAATCCAATCTGTTTCTTGTCAGAAATCAAGTTAGAATGGTTGTTTACTATCTTACTGTTGGGATAATAAGAAAGACAAGCCAAGAACTAAGTGGGAATCGAGAGGTAGTTTTGTTACCCAGATGTGTAGATGGTGCTTTAGATAAGATGCTTGAAATTTGGAGATGATACAGAAATCTAAAAAAAAATAAATAAATAAATTGGAGACAAGGTCATGCAATCTCTTTCATCTCCAGAAATAACTTGGATTTCTGGTAACAAGTGATGGGAAAAAGTAAAAAGATTTTAAAAGGTCTTAAAAAAAAAAGTCAGCTCCCAGGTGATCTAATACACTATGGAAATTATTGTAGCTGGTTTTATAAAAAGCAGCTTTAGTAAGTAACCTGCAATCTTCCTCACAGTGTAGTAAATTTTCAATAAATCTGCTACATGAATATAAATTTTTCTTTTCTATTTCTTTCTTTCCTGCAAATCTGTCAACATAAAGAATAGCTGCTTTCAAGCTTTTTGTCTTGATCAAAGGCCATTTCTACAAATGAATGTTCTTTTCTTGATAAATGTACTAAAGAAAGTGGATGAGAGCTCTAGGGTTTTTGGGGGGGTAACAGTATTTAATACAGATAAAAATCTTTCTGAGGATGTATAACTTATTAAAATTGGGGTAACTATATATTTTTCTTGTTTTCTCAAATGTACAAATTAAATGCACCTTGGAAATTAAAATTTATTTATGTAAGTTATCAAAGTTGGAACTGAAACTTAAATTGTTTGGCAGAGGAAAAAATAATCAGAAAATTCTGCATTTAAAATGGTGTTTTTATACCTTTTTAAAAAACAGAAGCCAAGTAACAATGGGTTACTGGAAACCAGTGAATGATCAAGGGACGATCTCTTATGAAGAAGAGAATGAAAAGTTAAATTTTATTGGGTTTGTGTATGGAGAGAAGGGTATTTAATCTCATTCAAGGGAACATGCCAAGTCAATGCCCAAATCTTTGTAACAATGTTTGTTATCCTCAATTGGAAAGTGTATAAATGCTACCATTCTTTAATAATATCTAGTTATTGCGCATTTAGTTGTCTTACTTACTTGTTTGAAGCGAAAAAAGAAAATAAAACTCTTTTTTGATGTGAAGATAGTTTTGGAGGTAATTTGGAAAAATTTGGATTTCACCAGTCACCTGAGCTAGGCAGTTTTGCAGAGGAGTGTGAGGCAGGTGTGTTCAGCTTTATTGATGCTCAGCATATGAAATACATATATTTGTCCTTTTCTCATCTTTTTCACACTAAAATTTTTGCTTGAAACATCTCAGAGATGATGTTGCAGGATTAGAAGTGCATACAAAAGGGAACAAGGTTCAACAGATTTAAGAGGTAAAAAGTACTGAGCTCTAGAATAGCAAAATTTTTTTGTCAGAAAGCCAGAGTGGCAAGTGGAGAACATGCATGCGAGTTTGCCTATCAACACAAGACGGTTAATAAAATTAGAGAGGAGGTGTCAAGCTGTTTAAAAAAAAATCTTTTGTTCTAAGCTGATACTTGTATGTTTAAGCTGCAAATAAACATTTGCTGCTCTGTGTTTCGGTTTTGTAACAGATTGTGCTGTGTATGCAGTGATTTCTGAGGTTTGAGCTAATGTGCTTATTGTCATCGCTGTTTTGCAGAAGCCTTTAATAAATTTTAAGAAGTGAAGAAAGTCCCTGTGTACTTCCTTCTGGGTTTTGAATAGGCAATGTCTACTTTTGTTCCTTTGTAATTGTTTATAATAATTGTACAGTCTGATCTTCTACTTGTTGAACTCTTACTTTCTGTCTCTGAGTTTTATCTCTGTTGTTGCTGAAGGTGCATTCAGTGGGTATATTTAATAGGGGTTTGTAGTAGGTGTTTGTGTAGGTCTTGTGATAATCAAGATCAGCATGTGGAATGAAGTGTGTGGTTTATAGGATACATCATAGTTGCTGAATTTTATGCAATTGTGATGCTTCTTAGTGACTCTTAATGGCGTTTTCTTGCCAGACCTCAAATCTTTCATTTCTTGGAGAAACTGGAGGACTTCAAGACATGAAATCCTTAACACATTGAAATAGTTGAGGTTTCTATCCATGTTTGATTTCTTGGTACTGCGTTATGCAGTGGAGGAGCTCTGTGTTTCATGAATAAGATAGTTATGAAGTGAGGGATTCCCCTTTTTTTGGTCTTGAGAGCATTGAATGGATTGTTATCTCAATAGCTTCAGCCTCATTTACTAGTAACTACAGGGGATGTAAGGTATTTAAGTAGGAACTTGCCAGGAACACTTACGTCAGTTTAATAAGGAAGAATAAAAAGATGCTTATATAAAGTTTCATTTTATGGGAGCTTTACTTCCGCAGCATGTGAGCACCAGTGACTGCAATGCCAAGTGTGCCCCAGCTGTGTCCCCTCCCAAGTTCTTGTGCACTCCCAACCTCCTTGCTGGTGGGGTGGGGTGAGAGGCCTTCACTCTGTGTAAGCTCTGCTCAGCAACTGCTAAAACATCCCAGTGTTATCCACACAGTTTTCAGCACCAATCCAAAACATAGCCGCATATGAGCTGCTATGAAGAAAATTACCTTTGTCCCAGCCAAAAGCAGTGCAAGAAATAAGCAAATAGCTTGCAAACTTCTCTTTGTGTGTAGACTCTCTTTCTGTGTTTCACTTGGGTCTGCAGACTTGGAAGACTGGTCCTGGATATATCAATATTAAATTGAGAGACTAACAATATGCCACAGCTGGAAATTAGGAAAAAAATCAACTTGTTTTGCCTACAAAATTGTCATGCTTCTGTCTCTTACATTAAATTATTTGTCAGACTCCCAGAATGTTTGTTCCAAAGTAATACAGCTGGGTGAAAAACTGTAGCCAGAAACATTGCATATACCTAAGCAATCATTATAAGAAAAAATACTGATAAACTAATTTAAGACCATTAAGAGCTTAATTAATTCTCCACTTTTAGGAGCTGGATCTCACAAAGGCTGCTTTGACTGTGTAGATGAATTTAATTGGTAGTGACCATGCCTTTTGTTTGTTCCAGGTATAGTAACTAAGAATGATGCTTTGTTGCAGGTCTGTCAGATGAATGAAACAATACTAATTTCTGACTAGCTGTTCAAACACTGAATTTTAGGATAAGCAAACACTTTGAGCTCAATTTAAGTTAATGAGCAGCCACTCCTGGGTTTGTTTCAGATTCCTACTTTTCCTTCCTGAACTTTTAAAGCTCTTTTATAATTAGTCTGTTTAATATGTTTTAATTAGCTTTTTAATAGATTTTTACAAACAAAACCAAAACTCTCTGGACTCTTGTGCTGTGCAGGTTGAGCTGTTGACTAGGGCCTTCTAGATGTTAGAACCATTTCTTTGGGCTTGCCTTAACTGAAGGCTTATTGAGGAATAAATACCTTTGTAGATCCTAGTTGATGCCCTTTAAAATGAAGTAGTTAATTATTTTGTAATTGCTACTTTGGATATTGCTGGAATTTTTAATCTGGGCTATAGATATTTGTGATTTACTCAAGCATGTCTAGCCTGATCTCTAGGATAAATTGCAATATTTCTTAGTTTGGAAAAAAAAAGCAGTTTGGAATTGCCTATCTAACTCTGACAGTTATATTTATGGCAGCATAATTTGTTCAGTCATCTTGAGCTTAAAATATAGTGTAATGTGACAAACTTATTTAACACATGCTTAGAAAAGGGTATGGGGGAGGTAACTGAAGAAATTAATTGTCATCCTTTGGTACTGAGATACTAATGCAAATCTTGTGGGAAGGGTTGTGTTGGTTGCTGGGACTTTTTTTTGTTTGTTTTGGGGTGGGGGAGGGAGGGTGTCTTTTCTTTTTTCTTTTTGGTTTTGTTTATTTTTTGGTTGTTGCTCCTTCCTTGTATCCTAGAACTGTGTAACAGCCTGTTAAATTGCAGTTGTCTGGGCTGTCTTTCTGAAATACTTTATTTGCCTTGCTTTTTTAATTGCTTCTTTTGAAAGGAGATGGCCAAGTCCCACCACTAGTGTTAAAGTAGGACAAAGGGACCTGCTAACTGCTGAGGATGAGGGCAGGAGGTTCATCATGGTGGACTCAAGTAATCAGAGTAAGGGGTTGTCCCACCGCTGGGCAGGTGCCTCCAATGTGCTTAAAAGCAGTAATTCCCAGAAGTTAGCAAGCATGGAGAGGAGAATCTTAGCTACAACTTTTCTTCAAGTTGAAGATTCAAAGTTGATATTTTTCACAGTATCTCTTAAGTTTTCCTCCAAAATAATACTTTTATTGCAGCTGTGGTTGGGAAAATTAGTCTTTGGGGATTTGAGGATGAGTCTTTTGTGGGATTTGTGCCCATAGCAACACGCAGTGGCAGCTGTGAGACTGCAGTGCCACTGCTGCTCAGCCCTCTGCAGTGCTGCTTCTCTCGGCACACTGACCTAGAATACTGCCCTAGATCTATTTCAGAGGATTTCTTTAATTTTCCCTTTCTAGCTTGTCAGAAACCCCCTCGGGATGGTAGATAGTTGCAATGTGATAAATTAGCTGCTAATTAGTTTTCTTCTAGAAACATTATTTCTTACCTTTTAAATATTTTTTTCTTCCCTGCACGTCCTGACACTTTACGTTCTCTGACACATCCTAATGTTAATTAATCTTCTTAATTCATCCATTTGTGTAAAAACAGATCCTTTAGGGTACTTTGTTAATTCCTATTAAATTTTAGCTAGGTACACTATGTAAACTAACAAGTTCATTGACTATCACCAGTTGCAAAAATTTGTAGTGACCTTCTGTCACCACTTTTTTGTTTATTGCAGTGCTGTTATTGTGATAAATTACAACACTGGGGCTGTCATGCACAGTGATTAATATCAAGTCTCTTCATACTAAAGAAATATGAAACAGTGACTGTATTTTTTTTTTGGTCTGTACCTAAATAAGAGACATAAAGAATGCTTTAAAATAGGAAGGGATGGTGATGGCTAATCAGCATCAGAATGGGCATTCATCTTTGAAATGGTCAGTGTAATCCAGAAATCATAACAATCTGCTGCTTGCTTAATGGCTTACATTGAATGATTCTTCTGGTCTGAGTCCCAATCTCTGAGAACAAATGACCGACTACATCATAAAATAAACCCCTAAACCCCCCAAAACAACGTTAACACTTGCTGATTTCCTTTGGATTAAGAAGTCTGAGAAGCCAAAAATGAAATGCCTTTTCCCCAGCATTTCTGAATTCAGCACCTCTTCATTCTTTTCAGATTTAAGGTTCTTTGCAGTTTCCTTTATGGCAGCAGTTAACCTTCTCTATGGATAAATATCAAAATCCAACTGTGTGAGAGCAGCTAGGCTTCTGTTAGCATTACTGGGTGTCACTTCAGAATGACAGCCTCAGAGTTTCTTAGGTTATGGTAGATTCATCCAGTGTTTCAGCTGCGCTTGCCTAGTGTGGGTTATCTGTATTTTGCTCTCATGAAAGCAGGTCCTGGAGCCATCTCTGATTTGATTGACCACTTATGATCTCAGAAGAATTCTGTCCTGAAAAGATGCTGTTCTGAACATTCTGTTGGCACTGAATGTTCACAGTTACCTCTCTAGGAAAATGTTCTATTGAAAGGATACTAAAAATATTTAAGAATACGAATGTTTCCAAAAGATTTCTCACCTAATTGCTCCATTTATCACAGGTAAAATATTTCAACATTTCCTCCGTGCCTCAGTTTTCTAACTTCTCTGGTGGTTGCTTTCTTTTGCCTACTTTGGAGTGTTTGAAAACCTCATTCCTATAAGCTTCCACCATTCTCTGTCCTGTAGAACTCTTCTGCAACTTCTTCAGATTCCTCAATTATTCCACTTGCTTTTGTAGCTTCTTCCAAAATCTCTCCAGCTCTGCTCACCTGAGACCAAGATTTAGAAGAATTTGCATTAGTAATTTACAAAAATCGTTCTGTCTTGGGAATTCTTCCCTTTACAACAGACGTAGTCTGTTTTTTGCAGAAGACGTTGAAGTTTAATGATTCTTGATTCCCATTTCCCACCCAAAGGTCAGTTTTCAGAAACAGTCTCCAACCTCTTAGCAATAGAGAAAGTACTTGTGATAATACCTGGCATGGATAGGCAGATACTCTAAACTGTGGCAGTTGATTTACTGAATATTAAAACCTCATTACGCGGTATTAGGAAGTTCTGTTCCAGCACCATAAGGAAGATTTGGGTTTGCAAGATTTCCATACATACTGCTACCTTGATTGCAAAGAAGACATTTCAAAACATGACTGTATATTGACAATAAATGCAAGTATAGTACTGGGGCTCTTAAAATCTGGAAAACAAACCACAAATATTAAGGTACCTGGTCACTGTATTGTATCCAGTACAATTTTCCCTACCATAATCACTTACATTTTTTCCTTTTTCTATTACAGCCCTGAAAGTGTACAGTACTGAAGTCTGAAATGTTGTTTTTAAAACAGGGTGTAAAGAAATAAAAGAAAGAGAACACATTTTGGCAGGAGATAGATTATTTCCTGGGCATAATAATAGAATAAGATTGATATGCTGTGTTGAATACGGAGTTGGTGCAGTAGCATTTTGCTTTTCACTAAAGATATCATGAGTGCAATGCTTTATTCCCAGGGTGAAATCTGAAACTTTGAGCTGGACACAAAATCTCTAGCTACTACTTGTCTATCAGAATGTCTTTCTGATTTAAGAATGTGATTTGGGAGCTGCTTATAAGAATTTTGCTTATAATGAAGAATTTTATCCTCAGGTATTGACCTTTCCTTGGGCCAAACAAAACTGTTTCGAGGTTCTGATACCCTAAATTTAGTCCAAGTAAACTCATTGGGTTTAGGAAGGAGATTGCCACTTGATTATTTAACTTACTAAGTGTTAAGCATGATTACAGTTTGTGATGTAATGAAGCCAGACACTTTGCAGACATTTTTCATTCTTGGGTAATTTTTTTTTTGTTTTACCAATAAACATACTTTTCAGGATGTGCTGAATGTTAAGAAATTTGGTTGCACAATGCCTATTTGAAATGGTTGCTCACAAAGCGAACTTATTTTCCTGTTTATTTTTCACAAGAGCATAATTTAATTGAAATTAGTTCTAACATACTTCTGTGCAAAAGTTAGATTAAATTCTCCTGAGTTGTGAGACTATAGCTGGGGGAGGGGAGGTGGGAAAAGTGTTTATAATTATATGTGTATTTTGAACTAGGATTTTTATATCATGTGGTTGGTCTTTTTAATACCTTCTAATCATAGCATTTAAGATAACACTGACCAGATGTAAATCAGTAATTAAGAAAAAATAATTACTGAAGGAATTCCAGGTCAATTAGACATGGTCTAAAAGCACAAGATTTGTCATTAGCACGTATTTTTAAATGTATGTACGTAAGTATTCTTCTGATTGCAGAGAATATGGATCCTTTTGTATTTGAGGCTTTGTCATAATCAAGGGGAGGAGGGGGAAGAAGTATCAACTTTGCCAAGAAGGTGATTTGCATACTATTACCCCTTATTCTTTGCTTTCTGTCAATTTATAAGCTTGCTGTGACCTACTTTAGAGTCTTATGATGAGATTAGGAATTTCAGTGAATTCTCTGTTGCAGGATACAGTAGTTTCAACACTTGTGTTCATATTACCACTTTTTGTTTTACTGGGAATAATGCACTTTCTCATCACAAGCCTCTGAGGAATTCCTTGATTCCTTTCCCGTGATTTTTTTGATTCTTGGTTTTTGTTTGTTGTTGTTTGTGGGTTGTTTTTATTATTTATTTTTAAATGTTTATTATGTAAGCAAATACTGTCTCATTTTCATGGTTTTAAGTTTCTAACTTACATCAGACAAAATATAGCGGCTGCAGGTTTCCTACTATCCTCCTAGTGTCAGCCTTATGTTATGAATTCCAGTGCAAACTCAACTGGAAGCATTTGTCCTGTGCCAAAATGTTGTAAGTCATAGCCAGAATATTCTTTTTGTCACCACAGCCATGTCAAAGTCAGGTAGTTGCTTTTATTTTCCTCATTTTAGTTATACTAGAAATACAAGAAGAGTAAAACCCACATACGTGACCAATAGCCAATCTGACATTTGGATATTTGTGGCTGTATGGCAGAATGTAGTGTCTTGCAGAGACACCAGAGTGACTCTGAAAGACCTTTCTTGGATAACAAAATTAATATTGGATACCTTTGTGTGATAAGTAGTCAGGAGTTAATTAGTGTGCTGAGAAATCAGTGTAGTATATTGGGATGCAGTGTAACATATTGTATGGCTAGACTCAATCCTAAGGGTCCCTTTCAACCTAAGTGATTCTATGATTCTAGTAGTGGCTATTTTGCCACTAGCCCTGCTGTTTCAAGCTACTTCAATCGGAATCAGAATATGTGATTCTACATGGGTCCTGTGTTTTAGTTTATGAATAATTCATAGTTTTGAAAAGCATGAATTATCAGTTCCTTTTCATTAGTAATGCTATAGTTAAAAAAAAAAAGTAATGAAGTATGAAGTGCTAAATTGCAAAAGATATGCTTCCAAAGGTGGAAAGCAGAGTTTTAATAAGGGAGGAGAAAAAACTGGAGAGCTTCTGTCTCATTTACTACTACCCTGAATTCATGAAGCATAAGATAAAATATGTCTATCTGAATTCTTCCAGTTTTTGCTCTGCTTTACTTTGGGTTAGCTTTTGCATTGCCAAAACCAGAGACTTTTTTTTTATTCCAAATAACTTTGGAATAAATTAAATATATTTTAAGAACTATTAAAGGGAAAATACCTACCCCAAAGCAGAAAAATCAGAACACCCTTGTCCTGTCACCTAATTCTGCTTCCTAGTCCTAGCCATACAAGTTTTAAATAGGGCTAACTTTGATGAAACCAGGTCAACCCTGAATATTTAATGTCAATCCCTGATCTTGATGGAGTACATTCAAAAACCTACCTGGGCAAAGCAAGTTGCAAGGTTGAATGCTTAAGATGGTATTTTAGTCTTTGGCTTGTACTTGCCCTATTTTACAAGAATGCCATTGATCAGTTTAGTATTTGTAACGGCAGCCAATCTTCACACCGAAATCAGGTCCTTTCCATGTCTTCGGTACTACTGTGCTGCTTTTACAAAGGCACAAATTAAAGATCTCTTTGGTTTAATTTTTAATTCTAATTTTTCCATCACTATTTGATCACTCTGTGTGCCAGTGTCGATGTTTTTTTTCAGTCCTTAAATTGACAACCAAAGGGTCAGGAATTGAAACAGTGAAATAGAAATGATAGAGCAGATGAAAATAAACACATCTAATTTCATAATCAGTACATCTGCTTTTCTTTTTTTTTTTTCTTTCAGAGAAAGTGAAGCATTGGTAGGGGTATTTCCAAAGAAAATTCATAGTGTGTCTCTTCTCATGTCTAATCCAGCTGAAATGCAAAGGCTACAAATTCCACAAGATGTACTTGGGAAAGGATGTTCTGTTTCGGCTCACTTGACTTCTCCCATTCTTTTTGGAGACTGAAAGTGTTAAATCATCTTATTTCCATGCATTTTAGAAAACAAGTATGAAAAATCATAACATTTCAGATTTTGCTCATATATAATTTCCTTTCTGTGATACTTCTGTGGTTTATATGCAAGACTTCAAGGATTAGGTAGGATTATGTTGGTCACATAATGGTATATCTTTCTGGCACGACAAGTAACCAAACCACCGATGACTTTAATTATCATAGCCATTAACATTACTGCTGGCTGGAAATAATGAATTTCAGTTTGAGCCCAGCAGTGATTGTTGGCTGACCTTTCGAGCAATCCTAGTGAAGTGGAAAAGGGATTCCTTTTAATTTGGATGGTAATTTTAGAGTTAATAAATACCGTATTTTTAATAAGTGAGTTGAAATTGTTTAACCAAGTCAGAAGCAAGTTTCAAGCTTTGATGTGCCTCTTCTTCCTCAAGTTTAACTTTGTATTGTGTTGCAAATATTATCCTACTCTTTTAACTCCTACCTTCTTTCTGCAAGGAAAAAGGTCATTTTTCTTTGATTTGGTCCTCTCAATTTGCATTTACGAAGAATAAACCCATTACAGGCTAGGTGTGTTGTTGATTATTTACATACCTGTAATTGTCTTAATTAGTGAGTGGTATTATGATGTGCAGCAAAACCTACTGCTGAATCAAATCCAAAATAGTGTTTGTTCATGTATGGTGCTCCAGGAATTCAGTATTTCATACAATCACAGAACGTCTAGAGTTGAAATGGACCTTAAAGATCAGGACCAACAGATGAATGTCATTGGATCCCATGGACTTGTGCACATTCAGGTGCACAAGTGCATGTATATTTGAGTATATCTCTATATCTATCTACATATATCTTGACTACTTAAATTCAGAGACCTTGGGCAAAAGATTTTTGAGAGATGGGAAGAGAATAATGCAGAAATACTAAATCATACAATTGTTCTAAAGTCAGATGTGACTAAGTTACTGTTTTTAAAGTCTGTGCTTAACCATCTCCAGTTTCACCATTTGGTTTGTCTCTCAGCAGCTGATTTTTTTCAGTGCCTTTGAGAGTCTTTTGTTTAAAAAGAAATCTCTGTGTAGTAGACATGCCACATGATGTTCATCTTCTCAGTTCTAAGGGCTTGTTTCACTATCTTTTAAAAACACCCTTGCAGTATACTCGTTGTCTAACTTACTGATTTTCAACACCTGTGTTTTGCTACTGAAGCTGCAGTTGAGATCAGAAACTGCTTGGTAGAGTACAGAAACTGTAAAACTGTCAAGCTGAATCAAGACATGCCACAGCATGAGTTTCATATTCTTGTTTCAGAAGATCTTTTAAAGCATGGAAGGAAAATACAGCTTTGTCCTTTCCTTGTTTCATCTCCTAGGTAAATCTTTTGATGCCTTTGTTATTCTATTTGGAGACTGTCAATTGTAGGGGAAAACCCCACAGTAATTACAAAAATTATTGATTTTTAAGTTAGTGTAATTATTCTATTAGCTGTGTGTGATGTGATGGCTCTCTGTGGCCCTGTGGCCAAGGGTAGCCCTGGAGTTGCCGTTTGTTTGCTGTCCCTCCCTGGGAATGGTCCCTTCCAGGGCAGCAGCATCCTAGGAGGAGGCTCTGCACTTCTTTGCTGAAGGTTTTGCCTTGCCTTTCATTCCCTTTTATTCCCTGCCTTGTCCATGCTCCATTCAAGTGGAGTTTGACAGTGTCTTTTCCTTTAACTCTGTGAGTTTTCTATCTTGATTCATTGCAAAACAAGCATGCAGCTTGTGACTTAATGGTGTGGACAGTGGCCAAGTGGATAGATTGCAAATCTGCTTAATTTGTGTTAGCTTATTTCAGCATTGTTCCTAACCTGCTGGCAGACATTGGATTCACACAAAGGTCTTTTTACCTGTCTCTGCTAATTTTTCTTAGGTGCAAAAGAGAGTTTTTAAGTTTCTGGAAAGAGTTCTGTACGTACTATCAACTGGAGAAGGGTTGGAAAATGCCTTAATACTGAAAGACAAGAAGTCCCTGTGTCTGGTTTGCCTGGCACTGCCCAGTTATTAAAACCGTGATTAGTTTCATTCAGGAAGTATTTTATGGTATGATAGTGTGTCTCTCACAGTACTAATTTCTTAGAATGACATCATTATTTTTCATGTTTTTCTGCACCCATGGTATCTGAATGTATTCCTAGACTTCTGTGCCAAATCTAGATGAAGGAGTAAGGATAGAACTGTTACAATGGCAGTTGTTTTTAGTGACCCTTCCAAGGTGTGAAAAACCAGTATTATCTTGTCTCTTGAAATACTCTTACCAAAAAAAAGAGATAAAAGTTCAGAAAGTTGCATCAATGAATCATAATATAAGCCTTCGAACAGGACTGTTTTCTCATATGCTTACTTCCCCCCCTCACATCAGACAGAACAATCACCCCCTTGTCAGCAATCTTCATTATCTTAATTGGTTGCGTATACTTTTCAGATACATTTTTCTTATGTTCTTTTTTGCTTTTACAAACAGTTGCCAACTGAATGTAAACTCTCTTCACCCTTAATTTTGGAGTAACAGGCTCTGTTCTTAAGCAAGTATGAGCAGAAAA
Organism: Dasyornis broadbenti; assembly: GCA_013397935.1. Lineage (NCBI taxonomy): Eukaryota > Metazoa > Chordata > Aves > Passeriformes > Dasyornithidae > Dasyornis > Dasyornis broadbenti. The sequence goes on from VZRN01004857.1 coordinate 2,824,558, forward strand.
TGAAGCTTCTGATTTTTCAAGAAGACCCTACATTTGCATTTTTGAAAGTGCACTGTGCCACGGAAACATCATTAAAAGTATACATCCTGGTAGGTTTGTAGGGTTTTTTTCAGAGCTTTGAGTAAGAAAAAAGTGTATGCACTTGTTACATTTCTGTTTGGTCATACATTTTAAAATAATTGTAGGATTTCTTTAAATATCCCTGAAGTTTTAACTTTACAGAGATTATGGATTAGTGATGAAACCCTGCAGGGCTAAATGCACTAATTCTGCTGGCTCAGCTATTGAAATCAGGCTGAAAAGTGCAGTGGTTATTTCCAACCATTAAACCTAATAAACCAGCTTAAAGCCAGAGTGGGATGTTTAAACTTGCATTCAGCTGTCTCTGAGGATTTTCACAGGAGGAAGTAGTTTTGCTTTACTAGTCCTGATAGCTGTATTCCAGTGTATTTGAAATGCCTCTCAATTACACTAGATCAAGAAAGTTCTGCCTCATTTAAGATTAAAAAAAAAAACATGTGTCAGGGTACTTGTAAGTGATTTGTAATTGTCTTCTTTAGTTGCATTTAATTCCACACCTTGCCAAATTGTCCTTTCTTTAAAGAGACTTTCTGATATTAAGTTTTTGTCTACAGACAATTGTCTGATCTGTGGTACAGGCTACAGAACCTCACAATTACAGTTTATTTTTCATGTTAGCTAAATTGCACAATTTGCTTATCGCATAAGTTGATAAGGCTTATGTTTAATTTCTGAAAAATACCATTTTGCAATAATTTCTGAAGTGCAGCAAAAAAAAGACATTTAATAAATGTCCTTTGTAAGTAGCAATATGGTTAAGGCTCATTGCTTACAAAAGGAGAATAATTTATTTAGTTATAAAATGCTATAGAGAACATTGCATAAAGGCTAAAGTCAAAGTAAACAGAACTCTTTGGTAAATAGAATACTTAAAATATATTCATAATGAAATTGTTGAATATCAGAAGTACAAATTAGCAGGAGACTAAAATTAATCTGAAATATGATACTGCACGAGCTGGAAAGCAATGGCATTGAAAATTGCAGGATGTGTTCAGTTTTTATGTTTTGGTTGGTTTTGTGTGTGTGTTTGAGGTTTCTAGTGGTTTTTTGTTTGGCTGTTGGTGGTTTTTGTTTTTTTTTAAATTGTCTTCCACGGATGGCAGGTCAAATAGAGAATTATACCCTGCTTTTTCAAAGGAATTACAAGACAGTATACACAACACATGGAAAATGTTTCATCTCTGGTCTCTGAATGGACCTGACTTTGTTGTGAAAGATGGGTGTTCTGTCTTTTTTGTATTAGTGAAGAAAATTTATGATCTACTTTTCTTGGCTTCCTTGAATGCTGTTTATTACTTGAATGGGGGTAAACTGTGCAATATTAAGGGGAAGCCATTCTCATTCACCAAAGTCTTTGATACCAAGCACATGGAGTTTTTGAGCTACTGCACTGTTGTCTGCCTGTGTTCCTCTTGGGTGCCTCTCGTAGCTGGTGAAGAGTAATTCTTGCAGCTTGCATAGTGGTCATCTTTTCTTTGCAGTCCACAAGACTACAGCTCTTCTGAGCTTGAGTTTGCATGGTGCTGCTTAAAGTTTGTTCAGGGCTGTGAAATTATGCCCCCCAAGTTCAGAGAAGCGTGTTGTGCCATAATGCTTTTGGGGAGGAGAGAGAATAGTGAAATGTGTGGTTATTAGGCTTTGGACCATACCCAGTGTTCTGGCATTAATTATTCAGCATTCAATTGTAAGTACATACTCTTGTATTCAAGGCTTTATTTGAAATAATTGTCATCCTATTATTCTGGAGAAATTTAACTGTTTTGTGGAAGATATTTCCTGTATTTATAATCATGTGAGTTTTTAATTTTCTACTTCACTTTCTGCTGGCTTTGTAGGGGTATGACATGTAGCCAGCAAACCCTCTGACAGAAATAAAAGTACACCACAGATCCGTATTTGAAATAATGTAGAACTTTCTGTCTCTTAAGTTTTTGGAGGTTTTGATGAGCTTTGAAGTCCAAAAGACACTGAAGAGTTACCATGAGATCTGGTATTTACGACTTTGTTGACTTTGGTAGACCTCAGATGATGCACTTGTGCTGTGGATACATCACAGAATCATTTGGGTTGGAAAAGACCTCTAAGATTATTAAGTCCAGCCTTTGATCAATCACCACCCTGACAACTAGATCAGAACACAAGTGCCATGTCCAGTAGTCTCTTGAATACCTCTAGGGATGGTGACTCTGCCACCTCCCTGGGAAGTCTGTTTCAATGTTTAACAACCTTTTCTATGAAGAAATTGCTCTTGATGTCCAACCTGAACCTCCCCTGACACAGCTTGTGGCTATGTCCCATCATCTTCTGTTCTTTATTATATCTGTCACTTAAAGGAAGTTACAAAACCCCTTGCTGATCTATTTGATTTTAGTCAGAAACTTTGTTTCCCTGGAGGCTAAGAATGAAACATAAATACTTTTCCAGGTAAATAGTTGTAACTCTTTTCCTTGACCATGCTCTTAAAAACCATGGCAATTACTTAACAAAGTTTGAAAATTATTAGAACTTTGGAAATACTTAGTCGTAATAAAAGTCAGTTATTTTTTTACTAAAAGAGGTTGTTCTTACAGATAATGTCATCTGAACATAATCTACTTTTTTCACTTTCTTCTTTGTACTAGCTGGATTTTAAAGTTGTTGCTGTTTCCAAGTAGTAAAAGAACATTGACACTTAATCCATCCTTCCTGTTTAACATGGCAGTCTTAATGCATTGATACTGCATCTTGAGCTCTACAGTAAAGAATTAAAGTGAGACCAGCTGGTTGAACTGGCTGCAGAGTAGTTCCTTTATCATAATTTGATTAAACGCATGAAATCTACGCCTGTTTGTACTGAGTTCACCTTGCCTTTTCCTGTGATGCTTCTGATGGGCTTTACATTGACATTCCTTTTCTGTAGAAGACATTCCTGAGCAAATTCATGGGACGAGCTGTCATCTATTCATAAAATCTTAAGATGTACTAGATTTTCTGGACTTGTAAAGATATTTTTGTTTTATTTTCTTTTTACTTCTAAATTCCTTGTTCCAGAACTAATGCATATCAAGAAATTGTTTTTAGCAGGGACAAGATGTAGACATGCAAAGATGAAGCAGGATTTCAAGAAATATGAAGGGCTTAACTAGCTATTTGATAGAAGGAAAACAATCAATGAAATGTCGTACCTGGAAGGACAGGACCTCAGTGGTACATGCTGATTTATTCCAGTTTTAGCGTTCTAGATGGGCAGGCATTCTCAACAGCAAATAGGTACCATTATCACTTGTTACTTTTAGTGCTCTGTTTTAGTAAATAGTCCTATTACCTAAGGTACCCAAAGCAAAGAGTTAACAAAAATGTTCGCAGATATTGGGAGAACCCATCAGGCTGTCATCAAAGAGATTATAACATGCCTGCCTGTAGCTGAGATGCAGGATGAAGAGAGCTTGACAAGCATTCAGACATTCACACTAAAGTGATTATCTATGTTAGAACTGTCCTATGGTTTTTGGCAGCATTGTAATCAGGGATTTGAAAGTGATTACCTTGCTGAATTCAAATGTTGAGCTGAGCACAGGAGGGAATATGATCTTCTGCAGCTTCATGTCCTTTGCCTATTTCAGACTTGGCATTTGCCTTATCTGTACTGGTAGTCAGTGCTATTAGCTGTAGGAATTTCAGATTTTTGTTTTACAGGCAACTGCAGACTAGTTTTCTACAGCTATTCTACTTTATACAGTATTTTCAATGTTTGGATATTGATGCAAAATTTTTTGATTATTTTTGATGTGCCTTGGGGTATTTTCATGAATAGCTGTTCAATAAATACCTTTATTAGGAAAATTCCATGCAAGCTCTCATCTCTTAAGAAAACTGACTGCTGCATGTGAGCAACACTTGAGATATTCAAAAGCCACACCGAGCTGTCATCATCTGAACTATGTATTTGATCCTTTTAATTGTACATGAACAGGCAAGAGAACTCACATTCTTTTATTTCAATACAAATTTGAAAGTGTTTATCGTCAGTAATCCGCAAGAGATTTAAGGATCACTTCTGTTAGTGAAAATAACATTTGTATATATTGTGTTTATTGAAAGGAGATTAGATCGATTCCCTACCCCGCTCCCTCTCTCTTTTCTGTCGCTGTCTTCATTAGCTTGTTGCTGGTTTGCAGCAAGCCTCCTGGGGTGTCTGTAGGCAGCACAATGCATTATGAACAGATGCCCGAATTAACTCGTGTATTAGAAGTACGAGCATGTAGCTGTGCTATCATTCCACTCCATCCAGATCAATTCATATGTAGGCAAAGCTCAATGCACGTGATGGCCTTTTACAGTAAGCTCTGGCCAGTTTGCATTAGCAAAGCTGCATGCGCCCACGTGTTTCTGCTGCTAGTAATTCTGCCTGTTTAGAAACCTAAAAAGGTTCTTCAGCTTCTTTCGAGTAGAAAAGGCTTCATCCTGGAAAAATTACAGCAGAGAGGGTGACAAGAGATTTCTTATTCAAACTTTCCCATGAGAATAAGGGGACATGAAATTGCACTGTGAAATGCAGACTTTTTTCCTTGCATAAGCATATTTAAACTGGAAAGCTTATTGTGAGTCGTGGGCACTGACATTATAATGCATATAAATCCTAGTTCGGCAAATTCATAGAAGAAAAATAAATCCATGGTTGGTAAACAGAGAAATGCCATGTCTAGCTTAGGAGATCCCCGTACCACAAAGTGCTGAGAGTTGTACCACTGGATGCTTGCATTGCTTGCCAGTGGTCAATAGCTTCAGACATGAGTTTACAAACAGTATGCTCGGGAGAGTTGTTGACAGATTTTTATTCTTTTGTAATAATGGCTGTCTTGAAGATGATGTTGCAATTTCTGCAGCTGCTCACAGTGCCAGATGTCCATTGTATTTACCATGCATAAGGCCATATCGAAGGATAGTTTTTATATTTCTGCAAAAAGACCTCTGAATCAGGATCTTGCTCAAAGGTAATGTATACATATCATTACTCATTCTGCTAAAAAACTGCATAAAAGCAAGTTCAATTTTCCATCATGAAGTCAAAATACAACATTTATGACTGCTTTAACCAATATTATAACTTCATAATGCTAGAAACACTCAGATTTCATTTATTACGACTTAATTTTTTTTCAACTGTTTAATAGAAGCAAAACCTCTTGAAACAGGTGTTCCTGAAAGTCTCAATCTCTTGAAAGAAAGGCACTTTTAAGTCCAGAATAAAAACTTGAAAAATTGCTTTTGCTACCAAGGGGACCTGATTTCAATTCTAGCAGATAATATCTGGAATCAATAATAGCTTCTGGCCATCTGTTAGGAGGAAAAGAACAACAATGTCTGCCTCATTAGTTCTTATATGAAAATCTCCAGTTCTTTCAGGCATAAAAATTTTAAGAATATGACCCCAAGCAAAACTTTGAAGTGGGCCAACCACCCCTGTTGCCAGCTGATCAATTCCTTTTCTATCAGAGCAACTTGTTCCCTGTCAAAGCCAGTCCCTCTGACACAGTGTCCCCACCCTTCAAATCTCATTGTCTAGTGTCTACTTAGCACATTTGTGTGCTTCTTATGCCACCTCTTATAATTGGGGCATCATGACTTAGATTATTGAACTAGAGTCTATTTTTCACTCAGGCATTTTGCATGCAGAATGTGGCCAAGCAATAATTAATTATTAAAATAATTTACATTCTTCTACCTCACATCTTGTGCCCATTCTTTTCTCTTCAGTTGAAGGATTGTTTTTTATAATGTGAAATGCAAGTGTGCTATAGTAATACAAATGCTTATTTTGGAATATCAAGTAGTCTGCTGTAGATGTGACTTCTTTTCATCCCTTCGTGTATGGGGGTGTATGACCTACCACACAATCCAGAACTGAATGTAATGCGAGTCTCCTTTTGTGGTGTGGACCTGCCTTAATTCTAACTTGTGACGAGGGCATCTAGAGCTCTGTGTCACATCACATATTTTGTGGGGAGGCACTTTCATCTTCTAAACAAAAAGTGAAGCCAGCCATGATACCAGCTTGCTCTGGGTGAGTCTCAAATTCTCTTTATAATGCTAACTCGCATCTAAGGCTTGTATGCACTAGTTGCAAGTAGAAAAATATCTGTTATAATTTAAAAAAACCCCAGTACTATCTGTGCTTTAGATAAGCAGAAGCTGCACCAAAACCCAACACTTAGTTTAGGCTTTAATTTAAAGACCTGGGGCTTGGATGGGTATTTTTACACACCAGGCACTTTCATATGTAAAACTGTCCAACAGTGGGCATGTCCAACCAGAGATTTGAATGAGAGCACAAACATGAATGCTGTTTTGAGAAGCTGAATTTTGGAGCAAACCAAACCAAAACTGAAGTTCCTTTAATATTGCATGTCACTCTAGTTCTCACCATATGATTTCACCTTCTGTATAGGTTAGGTTTTTGTATCTTGTGTTGTTGTCTTGCTTTGTTACTCTCTGAGCACCATTTGGTAGCTAGAAAATATTTAATAAAATCATCTGGCTGCAGTATTTGAGCTCAGTTTCTAAAATATTTCTGAGGCAATATTCTGCTACAAACTTTTATTGTGGATTTCCATATTTCTACTGTGACCGAGAGGTGATTGAAGAGGATATCAATCACTGTTCCTGTGCTTGAAAAGGACACATGACCTTCAGCTACTGAAATGACAAAAATTATATCTAGATGTGTTTTTGATACATGGCTTCCTGGGGACATGCATGTGACAGTCCCTCTGCAAAGACTGCAGATATTGGTTAATGATCTGTATTCAGAGTAGATTTCTTTTCTCCTGTCTATCCTCCTTTTCTAAGGTCTGTGGTATACAGTTGCAATGGAAGAGTAAGAAAGTGATAGTCACAACAGCTATTGTCGTTAGAAGAATTAAAATGGTGCATATATGATACATATGGGTCAGTAAATGCTGTATATAAAAAAAAGTCCAGTTCTATGAGTGTAATAAATATGTACTGCTCTTAAATTAGGTTAAGAACACCTTAAGCCACAGTCACCACAGAGTGATGAATTATATACCTACTACTACTATAAGAAAGAATTAAGGAGCATCTGCTTTTGCGGAACAATGTGTTTGTTGGAGAAAAGGGTGAGACATTCAATACATGCAATTTATATCATGGCTTGCTTAAGAACCCTGTATCCTAGCTGAACTACTGAACCCTGGGATCTTCTCTGGCAGAACAGCAACTATCTCCTACCATGACTTTTGTATCTACACCACAGATAAACTAAAAAGACATGAATCATAGAACAGATGAATCTATAGATTCTGTAAAGTTCTATATAGTCTACAGAACCATAGAAGGGTTGGAAGGGACCTTGAAAATTATCTTGTTTCAACCCCTGTGTTGTGGGCAGGGATGCTTTCCACTAGACCACATTGCTCAGAGCTCCATCCAACCTTGTCTTAAGTGTTCGCAGGAATTCACATCCACAACTTGTCTGGGCAACCTGTTTTAATGCCTCACCACCCTCATATTTCTATTATATAAACGAAACCTACCCTTCTTCAGTTTGAAGCCATTCCCCCTTGTCCTATCACTACATGCTCTTGTAAATAGTTTATTACTACAGCAGCCAATTCCCTCAGGATTCTGGGATGCATCTCATCAGGTCCCCATAGACTACTGTACATTCAGGTTTTTCAGGTTGTCCTGAACCTGGTATTTACAGTGGAGGACTTTGTTCCCCCAGACTTCATTCTGCTGTTCATCCACTCCAGAAGTTGGGAAGAGAAGTCGCACTGAAGACTGAGGCAAAAAAGTTGTTGAGTACTTTGGCCCTCATCTGTTGTTACCAGTTGTTATAACAGTTGTTATGATGGCCACCTTCTGTCTTGGTCCCAGTTCTGTAGCATGACTTGATTACTACAAAGTTAGGTGAGTAAACATTTGTGAAATAAGTTTATCTGTGAGTTCCTGTGCCTTTCATTAAATCCTCCACTGCTCTGCAATGCTTTGTATTTTACTTTGAGTGACACTGCTAAACACCACAAGCTACCTGTTTGGAGCCTGACCTTACTCCACAAGAGTAAGGCAAGGCTTCCATACGAATCCAGGCAGAGTTTTTCAAGTGTATCAGGTGAATGCTTAGAGGTACAGATGATGCCCTCATTTCTTTCTTTCTTTTTCTGGTACTCTGCAGGCCATCCTTCTAGAAGATATTTCAAGGTATAATTTTGTTCTTCTGTACATACTCTAAAATGATTTCTAGCTATTTTCTACACTGTGTCAGATTTCAGTCTCTTTTTGTCCTAAAAGATTTTTTTAACTTCTGTTAAAATAAAGACAAGAAAAGCAAAAAGATCTTTAACAACTCTAGTAACTAAGTAATAATAACTGAATGTCACAGCAAAGTCACATCGTAACAATGTAACAGGATATATTGGCTCTTTTTTGTCCTTTTTTTATTTCATGAAGGTTAAAAATAAGACATCTCACAACTGTAATAACAGACGAGCATTTGGTTTGGTTTTGCATGCTTCTTCATTAATTTCCTTAATTTTATTTCTGTTGCTGTACATGTTGTTTTGGCAGTCTTCATATTTCAGTTTTGCTTCTTTGAAACTGGAAAGGGTGACCAGACTGATTCCTGTCATTCCAGCACCACGGCAGAATTTAGATGTACATTGCATTGATATTCAGGGAGTTTTCATTTTATTTTCATTTCTTCATAATTAATAAACTGTTTTAATTTTCAGATTTTTGTATAAGAATTAATTGAAAATTTCTTTTTTTCCTGAACTCTTCTTTTTCACTCTATAAATGCTTTCTTGCTACTAAGCTCCTTTAAAAATGGTCTACCTGATCATGGTGTTGGAACCAAAGTAGCTTTTTCTTTCATATTGCATTCTAACAGTATTCAGTTTGGTGTAAAAAAACTTGAAGAGTGGGAGCAGCACCAAGATGAATAAAAATAGATTCAATACACATACTTGAGGAGGTTCAATACTATAAATACTGGTCTCACCTTGTATCAAAGTCTTAGGGACTGTCCAGGCATATAACCTCATAGGATTTTTTCAAAGCGATAAAGACTTGTGGGTTAAGCACAGTGATGATTTTCTTATAATTGAAATGATGATTGAATTCAATGAGTTTTGAAGTCTTCAAATTTTGAAGAAGGATTTGGCAAAAATGTACTTTTTGTACATTTTTAAACATGCCATCCTATAGCATAAACCATATCCTGTTGGTTTACTCTTAAAATCTGGAACTTTCTTCCAAGGATTCACAAATGAATTTTCAGTTTCTGTGGTTGCTGACAGTTAATCTCTCCTGCTGCCTTTGAACAGTGTGGCAAGCACAGATGGTGGATGACAGGTTATATTGTGTTTGAGTGTAGTGTCTGCTTGTGGCAGGGTAGACCTCCATCAGCAGGCAAGAGCATATATATGTCCATGCAGATATGCATATCCTTTCGGCTCTTACATAAGAAGTTTTCTTGTCATGCCTCTGAGTTAGTGGGGCTTTTTCTTTCCTATGAGATTTGGGGTTTCCTGTCTAGATGGATAGGTATTTGACAGGAGTAAGACCACTGTTGGGCTACAAAGTCATTTTGTGCATCGTGCCCTGGTGGATAGGCTGTTTTCCTCTTCCACTTTGAAATTAAGCTCTGAAAGAAGATTACAATACAGAGAATCAAAAGCACTATTGCTTGGTCTCACAGCCTGAATTAGGCAATATTTTAATTCACCATTTCAAGTACTGTAAGAACAGGATTGAATAGCTGAATTGCTATCTAGCATGTTAATGGATTTTTAGCATTGTAGGAATGAGCAATTTGAGTGGCTTTTGGGTATTCTATTTTGATTCTGAGTGTAAAAATAACTGTCTGTTGTGTTAGAACTAACAATATAAGACTTAATATGTGACCACTGTAAGTATTTGGAAACATCACTGCTCTGGTGGATGCTTTGTTTCTGAAGCATGTTTTATCTCCAGCAAGAGAAGCCCATTTCTGTAGCTCTTGTCCCAGCCTGAGCTCATGACCTCCCTGCAATGGCTTTGGTGAGGCTGCAGGGGAAACTGTGTGTGCACTTAATCTATTGGAGTGAACAGCATGCTTTAGTGGTCTCCACCCCCTAACCATTTCCTCACATTTGGGTTTATATGGAGTGCTGGGTCTATAGCATCCATTAAGCAAATGTGAAATAAGGTTTTCTTTTCACGGTGTGTGAGTGGTATAGATGGCAACAAAAATATTGGCGCACATTGGCACTTTCAGCTTGCAAAATTCTGAGGTCTGATATGTGTTAGTGTAAGCATTTGGAATAAAGCACTTTCTGTCCTTTGGGGTTCTTATGGTCTAGTTATTAGTGTTCTGCAGTACAAGCTTTCCATTCATGTATAGTAGGGCTGTAAGCGTTTAGGTTTTTTTCTGAGTCCTGTGTTTTAAATTTTCTGCTCATAAAAGTGGCCTAATGATTCTTTCTTTGATTCTTTTCACAGCTTGTTAAATTTTAGTAAGCCTGTTTGTTCTAACACATAACTTCCCCTGATAATATACTACTTTTGTTAACAACAGGAATAACAATTTATATGTTAATGTTGTGAATAATTGAAACTTACTATATTTTTCAGTAATTGCTGGTTTTCGAGGGACAGTCCCACATGGCCTATCACTGGAGATTGGAGACACCGTTCAAATATTAGAGAAATGTGATGGTGAGTTCAGGGGTGATTCCACTGATAATTAAGGTTTGTGTGTTGGTGGTTTGAATTCCATTAATATTCATTTATTTTCTTAAAGCAGCCCATTTTTTCAGTCAATAATATAACACATTCTGGCCTCTTAATTGTTTTTCCACAATCCCAGTGAGCTCCAATCTCTGTAACAATTAATCTGTGGTTCATTAATTTTTATTTAATCTCTCTGTTTAATAAACATTTACAGAGGATAAGAGTTATAACAGAAAGGAGTTCTCTCATGATTGTTCTGCCTTCTTGGTATTTCTGAGGGAAACCAGGCTGCCATCAAGACATTTTCAAATTAATTCAAAGTCACAACTTTAAATCTTAAAGCAGTGTAACCATTCTCTCCTACTTCTGTTTTGCATTAGAGAACGCAAATAAAATTTTGGCAAATGTCTGTTGCTAGTGTCAGAGAAATAAGGTTTCATTTTTTTCATAATCTGCCTCCTTAACACATAAAAATCAACACACTGATTTTTTTTTCATTTTTAATTTTTTTTTATCATTTGGGATTATATAGAGTTTTTTTGCTATCATATCAGGATTATATATGGTTAACTTTGTAAGAAATCTTCTTTAAGAAGGCAAAGGATCTATTCTTTTGAGTCAGATATATTATGAATTTTGTATAGCAGTATGATTGATAGCTGTAGAACCTGAAGTCCAGAAATGATTTGTAAATGTCTAGAGTTAATATGAAACTGTTTCAGTTTTCATTGGTATGATGTCCAATGCAGAATATACGTGGGTTACATTGTTGGAAACATTTAGGGATACAGGGTTAAAGAGTAATTTCTGAAATTGTGTGAATGAAATCATCTGAATATGAACTGGTTTAAATTAAGTACCTTTCTCTTTATGGAAAATCTTTCAAATGAGTGTAGTCTGACAGCACTGTGGAATTGTCTTATCTGTCCAAAAGGGAAATATGAAATCTGTTTTACATATGTACATGATTTGCATACTTTAAAAAGCAAAATGTGCTTTCTTCACAGGATGGTACAGAGGATTTGCCTTAAAAAACCCCAATGTTAAGGTAAAGGTCAATCGCAATTTTGCATTCTTTAGCAGAAATGTATATTTACTTTTAAAAAGTTAATGGTCTGCTTGTAAGTATATGATATTTACTCTTAAAAGAAAACCAGAGCTTAGAGTTAAGTATATTATTGGTATTACTTTAATTAGATTTGGACATGGATTACACTTCTGAAATACTTGTATGTATTAGGGTAATACACTTTACAAATCCAAGGCTGTGGTGAATTTTATTTCATTTCTGATTTTTAGCTTTTCCACTTAGAGGAAGCTACGTTGAAGGAAAAAGACTACTGAGAATACAAATTGTAAACACTGTTGGAAAAGTTGGTTAAACTATACTTGGTTTTCTTGATGCTATGAATTAATTTAGAGCAGCCAGTGGAGACAGCTAGTTTAGAGCAGCCACATGCAGAGTATGAATTGAATAAAAGATATATGTTGCTGTGTAAAATATATGGTTCATTTTGGTTTTCTTTGATGTGTAATCTTTGATTTCCGTAGTAGCACACTATTCTAAACCAGACTTCACTGATTTATTTCTTCTGCATTCAGACATGAAAAGTTACGAAATTTATATTGCAGTGTCTGTTCATGTTGTAGGTTTAAGCTTTACTTGTCTTATTAGTCTTTCTATTTTCTTAACATCTCCTGTTGTCTTGCCTCTGGGATTGTACAGATTTTGTTTATCATGGGAAAGAAAGATCTTAAATTATCTGTTGATCCTTTAACCTGCATTGTAAGCTTTGCTATTCTTTTTCTCTCCTCATTTCCAAGATGCTTCAGCTACAAAATAAGGCACATACACGTTAATTTCAAAAGTTTCTAGGGGCTCGTATCAAGTCTTTGGCGTTTTGTGCCAAGGCCTTTGGTCTCTAATCACATAAATTTTCTTTCTTTATATGGAAGGTCGATGTGAACAATAAATTTAGCCACAGAGTCTAATTTGATGTTTACTACTTTGACCTCATTGATATTTATTACAGTTTGATTTATAAGACATGAGCAGTTGTGGTTTTTTATTGCATCTTCTGTGTCTTTTGTTGCAATTCTCACCACATGCTTGCTGTCAGTCTTGCTCTGTGGTCTGTCAAATGTGTGATGGAAGTTATGAATAGGTTTTCTAAACATGACTTGATGTGTGAAGAGATGGAATATATATTCTCTGTTTTCCTAGTGTGAATGCAAACAGTTTTCTGAATTGGATTTTTGAAGGGGGTCCCTCCAAAAGTAAAACAATAAGAGCACCTTGTAACTCCTCTTGTTATTGGTATTGCTCTGTCAAGATTTTTCCCTTATTCTGCCAGCTTTGACACTTGAAGTTATCTGTGGCAGCTGGTCTGCAGTGAGGGTTCATATGCAGCCATCCTGTTCCCTGCCTTATTGTTACACCTGCGAGGCTGTATGTCTTACTGTCCTTGGGAGATGCTCTCCTGAACTACTTTGCATTACGGACGCATGGGAGCATTTAAAAGGGCAGCTGCCTCTACACAGTAGATTTGTTTTTGTTGAAGGTCTAATGCCTGTGATAAAAGAAAATGGGACACCATTATCACAAAGGAGAGCTGTGCGTAGCTGTGCTTCTTATGAAGAGACCATATATGTGTTTTCTCTCACTGCATGAGCTGTAGTGTATTATGTTCCCAGCCAGAGGCTTGGAGCTGCCTTGCTTCTTTTTGCTTGTTCTGGTTTGTGAAGGTTATTGTGCTGTAAGAGCAGTGAGTGCTACAGTAATGCTGCCTGTTCAAGAGAATGGTGGAGTGCCCTTAAACATTAGAAAAGGGCTACTCCTGGCAGTACACAGGCTCTTCAATAGGCATCTACCACAACTTTCCTGTGCACTGCAGGCAGAGTAGCCAACAAATTAAACTTTATTTTGACTTTCTTTATTAACTTTATTGAATATTGTTAACTTCATTTATTTTGCTTTATTTTGAAAATCCCTCTCTGAAAATCCTTGTTTTTAAGATGTAGTTGATAAGATGTTATCCCCCTCAGCTGTTCTGTTTCTTGTCAAGGTGGGAATAATTAATAAAACCATCTGCCATAAGGGAGGTCTCAAACAATCATCTGCATACTCTACATGTGTTTATCTTCTAATTTTCTGAAGTGTTGAAGGATTTAAATTCTACAGAATATGGTATTTTAGTTTCTGTTAGAGCTATACTGAGTATTTATTGCATTCTTTCCTTGTGGATTTTTTTTTGTTAATTATTTGGAGGACTTTGAATTCAGCATGTATTTGCATATTGAATGACATTAAATGGTGTGCCAAACTCATGTAAGAGGACTTTTTTAACCTAAACTTTATTTTTCAGGGCATATTTCCATCTAACTACATCCACTTGAAGAATGCATGTGTTAAGAACAAAGGGTATGTGAAATGTTGTGATTTCAAATATTTAAACATGGTTAGTTACTTGTACCAAATGATTTTGTTATGATATCTTTACTTCAGCTTACTGCCAGAAGACTTGAAATGGTTGTCTTTAGCTAATCCGATTCTCCTACATGGTCACAAAATTGGAATGCTGTATCCTGAAAAGACACTGAACACAACTGGGAATATCATTCCGTACTGTCTAGAGAAAAGAGAAACATTAAGTTCGGCTTGAAAATAGCATTGTCTTAATTTGAAGACATTATTCTGTACATAAGCTGTCTTTTAACCTGCTGTTTAAGATTAGCTCTTTGAAGGCAGCTGCTCTACCATGGTAGACAGCTAAAATTTTACAAAAAAAAAGGGTAAAATAATGTTATCAGTTTAATGGCAAAAGATTTTACTAAACCTGTAAATGAATAGAGAAACTCTTTCCTTTACTTCTTTTCTTCAGTTGATGGAGACACAATGTTTATTTTTGACAACAACTGATGTCTTTTCATTTTTAGAAGAGTTGATAAAAACAAGAATAATTTGTTAAATTTAGTTTTAAAATTATGTTATGGAAGCTTACCTTGATGGTATCGCTTTTAAAAATTTACAACATCTAAAAATTGTCAATGATCTTGGCTCAACAGTTTTTTTCCACAGAGTTATTTAATTTGTAATCATTCATATTGTATCCTTTATTTGGATTTATTGGTAGAGAACTGATACAAAACAGTTTGGAACCTGTATAAGTAGGGACATTAGTCATAACAGATGAATGCCTGAACATTAAGTGACCCTTAGTTTGGAAGGATGAATGTGTTATTTATAAGGTCCATTATTCATGATATGCAGAAATAATGGTGAAGGCTGTAATAATATTAAAACAAGTTTCATTCCCACAGGTGAAAATGTCCCCACATTACTGCTAAACTCACTGTTATTTGCTATGAAGTTCTAGCTGCATCTGGTTTGTCATGTCCTAGGATCCTTTCTCCTTTTAAAGTCATAGATAAAACTGAGGGTTCAGTGAAACAAAATACAATCACAATAAAATAAAATCACAATAAAATAAATCTTTGTTAGTGGACACCATGACAGTACTTGCACAGAGTTCAATCTTTGTTGCATCTATTTCCTTTATTAGTTTGTTTCCCATGCAGGCCATGTGCCCTCTGCACATCATGGCCAAGGGCTGTCACATTGTTATGTTAATTTAGTAAGAGGGACAAGATACCATGAAAAGAGTAATCCAGGCATGAAAAGCTGCAGTGTCAAGATCCCTTTGGAAACTAGGGGTATTATTCTGCTGTGAAAGTTGTTTTTGATGTGCTTAGCTCATAGTAAAAAAAAACTCACCTTGACTTCTCTAGGACCAAGACTTTGCATGAGGATTAAACTATTTTCATCCAAAGTTTTTCCATGGGGATTAAATAAATATACATAGAAAAAGTGTCATGACCTGAAGGAACGCTCATGTAGGTTGATAGACATCACTGCTGGCAGTAGGAAGTGTACATATTAGTTACTGCAATGGGATTAGTAATGCTTGTGCAATATCACGTGTTCTTCTGCATGTTACAGACAATTTGAAATGGTTATTCCAACAGAAGATTCTGTTATTACAGAAATGACATCAACTCTAAGAGACTGGGGAACAATGTGGAAACAACTCTATGTGGCAAGTACCCCAAATAATATTGCTTTGTTTTAATGTCATCTCAAAAGGCTCACTGTTGTTTAGGTTCTCTAGTTTAGTTGAAATATGTATTTCAGAAAAAACCCCAAAACATTCAGTTTGCTTTTTAATTATTTTAATAAGTCCTGGGAGTTTTATTTGGAGCTTCATAATGTTATTAAACATTAGCATGTCTCTTGTATTCACATGAATAATTTACTTCAGTAGAATTTACCACTATACCAGGACCAAAGATGCACTGGAATTACTCTTTATTCAATTTGGTTTTTTAGCTGCAGGAATAAAAGGGTGATATACTGGTATCAATGGAAAATTGTGAAAAGATACTGTCAGTATAGTTTTCTATAATGTTCCTACAAAGTCCTTTTTGTATCTTGCTTCTAATTCAAGGGCTCTTTCTATGACCTTTTTTCCTTGGTTTTCTTTTACTTATGTTCATATTTCCCTTTTGTTAGTACAGCAGTTGTTTCTCTCTTTGGCAACATTTTTCTTAGCTGCTGTTGTTACTGCATGTTGAAAAGACCCTGGTTTTCTTCCTTTCCAGACAGAAAGCCAAGACAAACAATAAATTAATGCCCATTTTAGTGAGCTTAAGAAGTGAATGAATGTGAAGTAAAAAGAGCAGATTTATCAAATGGCAATTTGTCAGAGCAATTGGAATATAAAAATTGTTGATATAGAGTAATGGTACTTCTAAATGAATTTTAAGTTAAACTTATGCAGCAGAAGTAGCTGAACTTTATTTTTATGCTTTTTATTCATAGGAAGAAGGAAAAGGGAAATGGGCTTAGGGTTTTTGCCAAGAATTAACAGAATAAATCTGAATAGGAGTGTTTTTTCAGCTTTGTGTGATGCATTACTTAGATGGAGTTTGCAGTAATTTCCTCAAGCTAAAGGTTTTAAAAAAAACTGTATCAGGTAAAACTACTTAAAATTAGTGAAGGAAGAGTTAATAAATTCTTCCAAAACAGAGGTTCTTTTATGGGAAATGGTTTATGCCCTTAGCTGGTATATAATTAGAGTAGGAGGATGTGGTTTTAAAGCAATCATATTCACATAGTTTCTCCTACTTCACGGTTAGATAAAGAAGAATTGTCTGGAGAAGGTTCCATCTACGTGATACTATTTATTTATGGTTAGGTAGTTGTGTGTAAAGTTACATCAATGCAAGAAAAAAATAGAAGAAATTAACACTGGTTCGAAGTTCGAATGCTCAGAGCTATTGCTTTTTCTACCCCTTACATGTATGAGTTCAAAAACTCTTGAATTACAGATCATATATTCAGTTTGGATGAGACAGCAGCAGAGAATGAACATGGTCTTAGAATAAAGTGATGCTGTGTCATGAAACACAGGAACATTTTTTGTTGAATTTTTGTCATATCTGTCATGTGCATTAAACTATGTTAATGACACAAGGAGTTGGACTGAAATATTGGAATGGGTGTGGTGCAGAGACAGGGTCTTTGGCGAGCTCTGAAATTATTTTGTATGCGTACACACACATGAAGGTAAAATGGTCACAGTGTGATCGGGGGAAAAAAAAGATCAAGCAGAGGGAAGAAGGAGTTTTCTTAATTTCCTCATCATAGATGTATTTATTAGGATTGTCATCTTATACAGGTGATGTAGAGGCAATTATGTTTTTATCTCACAGAGGAATGAGGGGGATCTCTTTCACCGGCTGTGGCACATAATGAATGAAATCCTAGACCTGCGAAGGCAGGTCCTTGTTGGCCATCTCACCCATGATCGAATGAAGGATGTCAAGCGACACATCACTGCTCGTCTGGATTGGGGCAACGAGTGAGTAAATATAGGCCACCTGCTTTAGGCTGATTGTAGAATGCTGAAATAAAGAACAAATTTCTAACAAGTGTTATTGTTTTTCTAAATCTACTTTTTCCTTCATTGTTTTAATGTCTACTATGTTTTAACATTGAAAAGTGTTGTATTGTTTTATTCTGCTTTTTTTTATTTCAGTGTAATTTACATAGCGGTAGTACTGTCTATAAGAGAATTGCATTGGAATATCTGAAGCAGCCTTCTAAGTATTTTAAAACACACTTGGCTAGATGCCTGCATGATGCTTTCAGCATAGCTTTGTGTTCTAACTGAAACTATATTGGCTGACATTGCTTCTTTTTTAACTTGGTCACCCAATTTGGTTCCAACTTGGGCATCTCTAACGTACATCCAGCTACTGTGTTCTGCATCTTTCTTTTATCTGAATAACTGAAATGAGCTAACACAAATTGTATTATCTCACTTTTTTTTTTTAATGCAAGAAAATGGTTAAAACACCCTTTGGAATTTAGGTACTGTTTCCAAAGTCTCTTCTTTAGCTTTTATGTATACAGATAAATAGTGACTAAAGGCAGCAATAGTCAACAGTAGAATTAACTGAATTTCAGAGGTTTCTACAGCTATCTGAAAGCATAAATACCTAACACAGTAAAAGGGTTGTGACTAAAGGTGTATTATTAAATATCTGCTTAGAATTCTGTGGTAACTGACAGAAATGGATTGTGAAGCTTTTTGACATGGTCAGTTCCTGCTCTTTAAAATATTTTTTAAAAACATTTTCTAATCTTTCAAATTTTCCTAAACTCTGCATGACTGCCCCATATGGTTTCTTAAACATTATTGCTTGCTGCTGTGCTGAAAATAAATTTTATTGCTGTTGATTCAAGCTCATTTTCTTATTTTATTCAGGGGATCTTTGATACTATCCAGTCCAAATTGAAAATAAGCTGATGTTTTTAGCATTTGATGGGTTTTCTTTTTATTTTCCTTTCCATGGTTGTTATCAAAATTGACAGTACTAGTGCATTCACACTGAAATGTTCACAACAGTACAAAGGACAATATCCATTGCACATTGTCCACAATGCGAAACAGATTTAAAAATTGTGGAAAAACGTCCTATTAATGTTGCAAAGTGGAGAAAGGGGAGGAGTCATATGTGAATGGTGAATACACCCAAAATATATTAAAACAAAAGCAAAGTCAACTAATTGTAGAGTACTAATTAACATGTGCATTGTTTATTGAAATAAACAACAAACACATGCAGAGTTAATTTGTTTCTTTTGTAAGTAGAAACTACTTACTGTTATTCCATCTCTCATACAGACAGCTGGGCCTTGACTTAGTTCCAAGAAAAGAATATGCTATGGTGGATCCTGAGGAGATCAGCATTACAGAGCTCTACAGGCTGGTATGTGAATGTAATATCAAATTACATATTGATAGTTTGATGGTAGCTCTTTTCTGTTTAACTGAAAGTACTTTTTTTGATCCAATAAACTGGCATTTCATAATGTAATGAGTTTTACTATAAGGAAAGAAAATTTTTGAGCAGCTATGTCGTCTCTACATCTGTATGAGATGCTTTGAACTCATCTCAAATTTGCGTGTGTATACATGCTTAGCTTACATGTTATTTGTTAAAAGTTTTGTTTTCTGATGTACCATTAAAGTTGTGACTGTTAATGTGAATTTAATCATCAGTAAAAGCTTATGAGATTCTTTATTGTTAGAGCTTTACCTGGCCCATGAGCCTGTTAAGATAAGATTTGTGGAAATATAATAATATTCTCATGGTATTATATTGTCACAATTAATCATACAGGGCTTTTGATCCTTTCTAATATATTAATGTAAATAGCAGTTAAATTGCATAAGAAAGGTTTCCTTTGGGTGTAAAATCTCATCTTGATTTACTAAAACCAGCACTGGTATTTCTTATTCTGATTAAATCTCCAGCACTGATATTTCTTATTCTGATTAAATCTCCAGCGAGGTCTAAGAAAACTTGCCAATTCATTTATGTAGACTTTGGCTCATATTTAACTACTGCAGATGTTAAAGATACACCATTCTGAGCCTTATGTGCTTAAGGCTAAGCCTGCATTTAAACTGAATTTTATTTATGATAACTTTTGTATTTAAATACAAAAGCCCCAAAAATATCATCACTACAATTCGTTGTGGAGCTGAAATAATTATCTATTTCTATAATAATTTTTAACTACTTGTGTTGATAACTTGTAATGTCAAGCCTAATAGTAAATTCTTCTAGAATCAGTATATTTTTGAGTAGTTTCAAAGTCATATGTAATATTATGGAATCCTAGCACTAGATGAAATACAGTGAGGAACCATTAATCATAAGAGGAAACATCAGAGGAAAAATAACCCAGAAAACTAGTAATGGAACTTGTGGGGTGTACTTTGAAAAATAAAAAGGCAGAAAAAAGATAACCTTGGTGTGTGCTTAGATATGTAACTTAGAAAGATTGCTGTTTAAAATTACTTTTGTTAAAATGGAAGAGAAGAATAGTACTTAATATTGTTCTTCTCTTAATGAGTGACTAAAGTGCTGAAGGTATAAACTGAGAAGTCAAATCAAGAAACTTTATTCTCTTCTATAAAGCAGTTCACCAGAGATCATAAAATGTCGGTATGATTGCTTTTTCCCATTTTGAAATACTGGTATTTAGTCTTCTGCAAAAGCATTTTCTTATGTGTTTGAATACTGGAATATCAGATCATTAACTATTTAAACCAGCTAAGAAATACTGTTTTGTTACAGCACCAGGCTTTAAAGTGGCTTAAAATTTTCAGAGTAGAGAAAGATCAACTTCTAGAGATTACTGTTTTTCTCCTAGAGATAACTATGATGCAGGATAACGCTGGAAAAGTAACTTCCCTGTGCTTTCCTTCTCAGACACAAAAGGGAAAAAAGAAAAGGGCAAAAAAGTTTATATTGAATTAAAGATAATAATTTGGATTAAGAAAGTAGTTCTGTATTACATGTTTCACCTCTTCTAGTTTTGAGAATTTTATAATTGACTCAAACTGGTCACTGTGTTTGTGGTATTTTTAGATGGAACATCGCCATCGAAAAAAAGACACACCAGTACCAGCCAGCAGCCACCATCTTTTTGTTCAGATGAAGAGTTTAATGTGCTCCAATCTGGGAGAGGAACTGGAAGTAATCTTTTCACTTTTTGATAGTAAAGAAAATCGACCCATCAGGTACCATATGACTTGGATTTAAATACTGATTTTACAAAAGTTTTACAATAAAGACTGTATCTTTTGATCCAGGTAACAAATTCCATATTTAGAAACAAGAGGAAGATATTTTTGTTTCACAAGGATCTTTTGCTTCCTTCTGAAATTCGGATGTTATGTCTAATGGTTTGTGTCATTTAAGGTTTAAAAAAATGCATACATGTGTCTTCTTTACTTATTTCACTCTCCAGTTGTTTTATTGTGTAGGAACATAGATGTATGCATATAGAATGGCCATTTTTCAGTATCTCTATTTTCATCTCTCCTAATCAGTGCACATTCAAAGCTTTGAACTGTTGCTTTCTCTGTAATATTTATGAGATCAGTACGTGAGACTGGAGGGCTGCCCTTAGTCAGTGAATTAAGCATTTTTTTTTTTTTTTACAAAAGGAGCCTTAACTTCTATGAGAAAGTGCAGGTTCTTCAGTGAAACTGTGAAACTCAATCTGTCCTAGAGTTTAAATTCTGTGAGAGACTTGATTGCCTTTCATTTTAAAAATATTCAGTAGTTATTTCTATTTTCAGAATTCTGGCTGAGAGAGAAAACATGGGAGTGATCAGTAGTGAAACCACTATGCACGTAATACATATGAGCACAGGAGGAGAGTACAGTTAGTGCAAGAGCCCAGTGAGTCCTGTTTGAGCAATATGCGAGGAAGTCTGAACCATTAAATGGCTGTGCAGTGGTGATGGGTGTGGTGGGTTAACCCTGGCCTCAAGCCAACCACAGCCACCCTGTCACTCCCCTCCTCAGCTGGACAAGGGACAGAAAATAGAACAAAAGGCTCCTGGGTCAAGGTAAGGACAGGGAGAGATCACTCACCAATTACTATCACAGATAAAATAGACTTGACATGGGGAAAATGAATATATTACCAATCATATCTTAGTAGGATAATGAGAAATAAATCCAAAACTTAAAACATCTTCCTCCCCAAATCTCCATTCTTCCTGTGCTGAATTGCTTTTCTGAATTTTCTCTCCCTCGTCCACCCCAGCAGCACAGGGGACTGGAAATGCGAGCTGTGGTCAATTGATCACACATTTTCTGCCACTCCCTCCTCCTCAGGGGGAGGACTCCTCACACTCTTCCTCTGCTCCAGTGTGGGATCCCTCCTACAGGAGACAGTCCTCCATGAACTTCTCCAGCTTGAGTCCTTTCCACAATTGTCTTAAATATGGCAATAGGAATTTGGGGAACTATGTGCAAGTTGGGCTGAATTTGATAAAATTATGTCTATGCTTTGCAGTGCAGGCAGGAGAACTAAGTACTTTGAAGGAAGGGTATACTGAGTATATTAATTTTTATTTTTAGTGAGATTATATATACACAGTGTTAGCTGTTAAATGCTGACATTTCTTTCTGGACTGCACTTCAGACAGTAGTCACCAAAATACAGTTTCCTGTCATTTTTGAGAATTAAATGTGCATCAGGACACGTTGTTTGTGTTCACTCTAATGAATGCCACAGCAGGTGTTAGATTTACGACAGAGCTGCAGACTTTGACAGAAAACAATTTGGGGTAATACAGATTGCTGAAAACAAGGTTAAGGCAGTGGTGGTAGTATGAAAGCAAATGCATTGGATTTCATGTTACATGAAAACACAAATTCTAGAGCTATTTCTCACATACGTGCTGTGATCTGACCTTTAGTTATTGATTCCTGACTCCAGTGTCTGTTTTCAGCTGCTTGCTATGTGTGAACTTCCTCATCCCATTAGTGACAGATGTTGAAGAAACGTATTGTTACAAATCCAAACTGCCTTTTAGGGGATGGTGGGGAATCACAAGAGAAGCTTTGTGAAGGTAGTTTGCACCATCTGCAAATTAAACAAACATACAACCCTGTAACAAAAACAACAAACATAACAAAACAAAAGTCCCAAGAAATAAACAGAAATTCTCAACATATTCGAAAACTAAACCTAAGAGAGTTTTTACAAGAAAAAATTAAATGCAAGGTATATCTGTATCACAGAATGAGCTCTGGAATGCAGAGCTGTCCAAGATGGATATTTTTATGGTCTGTCTGGACTAGACGTGGAAGTGACTTCACCAGTTTATCACAGAGTTAAACCAAAGCTGGTTGGTTGTGGTGCACAACATTATGGTACGATTTAAAATTGTTATTCAGTATAGGTGGGTGGGATGCTTCAGAGATCTTTAGGCCCTGGCTGATGCCTGCTTAAAATGAACAACCTCCCTCAGGATGATGACGTATGAGAGGAGACAGTGTCTGCACTACTCAGCTCCCACAGTTCACGCCCTGCAATGATGCCAAAGCCTATGGGCAATGATGGAGTTGAGGAGTTTGGATATGAAGACTCTTCTGCTCATTTCTAACAAAAGTGCAGGTCAAAAGCTGCATGTGACAACACCGTAGGATCTGTCACAACCTAGTTGTGTCATTTGTCCATTGTCAAAATGTAAATTACATAAAGCAAGTGAGCTCTGTAGCCTCTCAAAGACTTCAGTTGGAGAGAGTAAAAATAGCAGAATTGAGATTTAATAATAGAATTTCTTAAAACTAACTTAACTTCTTCTAAGGTGGACCTGCAATTGTAAGATCTCTCTATATCAATATATCTATCTCTAATATATCTATTTTATTTATTTTTAATAGGTTTATGCAATTGAAATAGCAGCTTTAAAGATTGTTGGAGGACTAGAAGTAACGTTATCTGATTTGTTTTTTAATTGATTGGATATCTTTTTCCACAGCTTTTTTTTTTTGTTTATTTTATGTTATCAGTTTCATACATTCAACTGTTTGAGCAGCAATATTTGTTCAAGTATCACAGTAAATGGAATAACAATTGTAGATACTGAGGTGGGGAAATGATCTCCATAAAGGAATAGTATTTCTATTCCAGGCTTGTGCAAGAAAAAGCCATTTGTGGAAAAGCCCATGCTTTGGCAAAATACGGTATTAAGAAGGTACTTCATAACACAGGGAATGTATGGTTTGATAGCTGAGCTTTGTATTAGTGCAAGAATAAGATTGTCCTTAGGCCATTATAAAACTATAGTTTTCTTGGACAACATGAAGAAATGATCAGACTTGGAAAATATCCATTGAGCAATGAAAGATAGTGAAACTTATTCTTGCTGCTGTACAGTTACAGATTTTCTCTGAGAAAAAGCATCCCATAGCAACTGAAACAAACCAAGGTATGAGGAGAAAGCACAGTGTATTAACAGTTCTTGCATTTGGCTTAGTGGGACCAGAATTGAGTGTCTAATAAGAAAATATATCATTATATGCTAAGAACAGAGTAAAAGAATATAGATGTATGAAGCAGAAAAAAAAATAGATATCAAACTATGAAGCCTGAATGTCAGCACAAAATGTTTCCCCAATTCTTGTGACCCATGTGTTTTGCCACAGGAACTATGTTTAGTAAGTATTCTCAGCAGGAGAGTATTGTAACTTGATGCAATGTAGGTACTGTTTGTCTTTACAAAGACAAACAGATGAAGAAAAGCAGAATAGTAGTAATTTTAATTCCTTTTACAATTTATAAAATATCTTAATGTAGATTGCTATGGCTTAAGAGACAGTTCAGATTCTTTGGCAGATAGGAAGCGTAAGTTTGAAAGTTCAAAAGCAGAACGAGAAATTGGACATGGGTCTTTTTCTTAAAGAAAAACCCAGCCAACTAATATAAATCTGTTCTTCACCTATACTGCACTCTTGTTCCTCTTTATTTGTAAAATAAATTTAAAAAAAATTCCCCAAAGTGCTTTATATTTAAATTCAGCATTTAATCCTCTTTATCATGTTTTGTTTCTCTAAGTAGTTGTGCCTCATTAGACATGACTTAGTCCTGAAATAAAACACAAATATGTCTTCAGGTGGATGGCAGGGGGAGGAATGGACATGTAACCACTTCTGGAATCTGTGTAGATGGAGGTATCTTTCTGCAGTCACGAGTAAGATGCCAAGATTAAGACATAGGCCAATGCTTTCTTTTTTGTCTAATTTCAGGTTTCAGGATGAATTATGGACTTTAGGATTGGAATCCAGATCCAAAGACATCTAAACTTAAGATCTTTGTGTGAATTGCATCTCTAGGCTCCTGTTGCTAGTTATAGCTAACAAAACATAGAAAGCAATTCAGCTGGTGAGATGTTTGCATCTTCTTTAGGGCATTTTGGATAGCTCCTTAGGATCCATAGATAGTATTGATTAAAGAGCTACTCAGCACACCCTGAAGCAATTCTGATCTGAATCTATCCTGTTATTTGTTTTCTGTTTCACTGCTTTAGATCTCAGTAGAGTTTGATGCTTCAAGTTCAGAAAGAGTTGATGAAAGAGTTGATACTGAAATTGTAAAGAATATAAATTCTTAGTATGAGTTTTTGACATTAGCCCTTAAGAGTGGAATCTATAGAGAAAAGCATTCTGAATTTGCTCTTAAATATTTGCAAAGGATTAAGAGTAGTTGAATCAAAAATAAGTGAGATATATATGTACAAATGTATGATTTTTCACTGTGTTGATTTTTTTTTGATTTTTTTTTTGTTGTTTGTTTAAATAGAACAGATATGTTGTGATAGGCAATGTATATGTTTAAGGACTGTTCTAATTTTACATATGCATTGGTGCTCTCATTGTGGAACCTACCAGGGCATTTTTAAGATAGCACCTTTTAAAATAAGTAAAGAGATGGAAATTAAAGCCATAAAAGCATTTAACAGTTACTCTGGTTTTGATAATGTGTCTAAGTATTCCTTTAGTATTTTGAATATATCATCATTACATGATACTTAAGGTGTGTTCCAACCCAAGTCATTCTATGATAGATTATTCTCAATCAAATAATTTTTCATCTTGGCAGCATGTATAAATGCTCAATTTTTCCAACATGTACAAGAATTAGATAATATATTTTTCATGAGATATGAAAAACTGATTTTGAAATGCCTTGGTGACTTTCCCAGAGAAGAAATCTGATGTCATATAGTGACAAAAAAATTGGTGATGCTTTGAAGTGTTCTTGGTCTTCAGACTTTCTAGCTAAAGATTTCTCTGGATTGGTAGAGGTTGTTATGCTTTGCTTGCACCGAACTTAATGAGATCAGCACCCACTTTGGGCAATAGGAATGACTGTCTATCAGCCTTATAAAGCTAGAGGTAAATACTCTTTTGGCATATCTTTCCATTTGTTTGGGACAGTGTGGGATTGTACTTTACTCCAGACCCTTTTTTTTTTTTGTTGCTGGAAATTGCTATTAAAAATAACTGTTTCTAAATATGTTGGCATCCACAATAGTCTGTTCTGTTGTATTAAGTTAGGGGTAAGAATAAAATACAGTTTTATCTATGTCTTTATTATTATTGTTAATAAACCATAATAATTATTACTATTTTGCAGACTGTTTCTGTTTTGAAATAATTGTCAGTTGTGTGTCTTCATACTTGAAAAGGCTTTTTTTGAACATAAATATTCTTCTTGTATGGAAGCAATAAAACTGTCAGTATTTAAGTCAAGTAGTTAAATCTGAGTGATGACATGCTTCTACTTATTATGACTACAGTTGCAAGTCATTCATTTTCTACTTAATTGGTGCATGCTAATTTCACTTGATACATATGCATCTGGATATATCCATGTTTTCTGACTAAACTAGCTGCTAGGAACAATTTTTGCTATCATTTAAATTAACAATAAACAGCTTAAGTCAGCTCCTGATGATTCCTAGAGTTTTCCCTGGTGTGTTTTTGTATCATACTCCATTTGTCTCCCCTTCCTTCTGCTTTGCAGTTTGCTTTCCTAGAACAGTAATAGCCCCTGAGCTGGGTAGAGCAAGTTGTGAATGGCACTGCTTTAACGTGGTGCAGCCATATGGCTTGTCCCAGTAAAATTCTTTGGTTTATGCACTGTTATGTCTTCTAATCTTGTATATATATATGTATGTATATATATATATGTAACACCTTATATTCCTCTTCCTTTCTGTCAAGGCCACAAGCCCAGTTTGTGTATTCCTTGAGGGTTTTTTGGTTCTTTAAGACAGTAAAAAGCTATCTTGATGACACTTAAATTTTAGAACTATTTTCACTATTACAGAATTCTAAAGGAAGCATTTTAGCATATGCAGTTGTAGAGAGGTGTTGTTACTGTAGTTGGAATGTGAAAGAGGTCCATGGTCACATCTCTTGAGGTTTGTTTGTCTTTTAGTTCAGTCCTGTTTTTCTGGCCACTGCTGAGCTTTTACTTGGCTACGTAGAGTTGTGCTTATATGAGCTCAAACATACTCTGGATCTGTTAAGAGTCCAGACAGTGCTTCGTGTTGTTAAAGAAATGCTTTTATCAAATCCATTGTGGAATCTGTCATGCTGCACAAGTGTTTGAGAAAAGCAAAATCAGAAGGGCTTACCAATTTAGCACAGAGCCTTGAAAATTTGTTTTTGTCATCCAATTTTGTTGTAAGCAAATCAACACTTTGAAAGCCTAAGACTGCTGCCTACTTATGCAAGTAGTGCGAGCCAGTAGGAGTGGATTTGTAGAGCAGCAGTTCATGCTAGACCCAATGAGATAACGTGTAAACGTTTTAAGGATTTTACCGTGGACTAAATCTGTGGTTGTATGGAATGAGTGGCAGCAGCATATGTTCTAGTTTGGATTCATGCGCAAGACAGCCAGTTCAATAGCTAGACCATTCTGGCTTGTGAAGCAAAATGTGGAGGTGATGGGAAAATTGTCTTCAAAATCTCTTGATTCAAATTAACTTGATCACCTACATCATAAAACAGTGTATGTAAGATGGATATTAAAGGATCATAGTTTGATTGGGGGAAAATGCTGTAAAACATGGACTAACTCAGCTGTACTTTGAGAGTTAACTATTTCTACTACAATCATATTGTGAAAACAGTTTCAGAGTTAAAAGGGATTATAGGCACCTGGGTGCAATTGTTTTAATGTGAGAAGCACTTAATGACTTTAGGTAAGAGAGAGGCCATTGTTACATCTCCAAAGGAAAATTGGAAATGTGTGTTTGCAACATTTCAGCACACTGCAACAATCCTGTGTTCGGATGCTCTTTATTAGCTGCTTTATAAATCAGTTATAGTGTGTGGTCATTTACGAGATTTGTGAAGTTTTAGAAGTTTTACTATTCTTTGGAGAGTCCCAGCATTTTAGAGTACTGAAGAGCATGAGTGTTTGTTGGCTTTGGGGATATCTTTTTCTCTTTTTAAGAGAAGTTAATGAAACAAACTTTTCTTTCAGCAGTTGGATCACACTGAAAAAGCCAATAATATGTACTTCAAGGGGTTACACAGTTACAAGTTTTGTAGTGGCAGATCTTCAGAGAAATAAAGGACATCCAATGACAGTCTGTGCTTTCCCTTCACATGTACAAATACCAGTTACTCAATACAGCAGTTTTTTTGCAGCAGTGATGGCCTTAGTATAGCCAGGGGGCCCATTTACACTGGCACTCTAAGAACACCAATCATTTAATCAAAAATATATTGATTTTTTTTTATCAGATCCTGGAAAGATCTCACTTATAAGCTTTTAATAGAATCCATTTAACAAGTGGCAAGGGAAAAAGTGACAGCTTAGCCGTTTTCCAGACAATGTGCATTATCCACCGAAGCTGTGTTAACTTTATTTCTTACTATAAGAATATTCTGCTGCTATAAAAAACCCAAAAAGCCAAAAAAACCAAAGAAAATATTCACTAGATGACTGTGTTCAAAAAATCAAGTTATCCTCATGTCCTCTGAAATGCCTACCTTTCCAGTGTAGATGCTGTAAGACTGTATTGATCTATGTAGCACATGACCATCTAGAGATCTTGCCTGGGTTTTTTAAAGAGAATTTTGAAAACACCAGTAACATTGGGTAGTATTTTATGAAAAAGAGAGGTTTTAAGGCTACATTTTTTCAATTCACACTGTGACCTCTGTTCTTGGCATTGATGAGTATGCATAAGAATGCTGCATCATTTCCTTTCAAAGTCCCATTTGCTTTGCTGACCTTTACATCTATGTAAAGTTTGTGTCTCTCTTATGCCAGCATCTGCTATAGAAATTCTTAAATCTGTAATATGACACATAGTTCTTATATAGCATTGTCTAAACCATTTTTTTTTCCAAGTAGCGGTACTATTAAGAGGAAAATTTCAAGGCAGCACTTAAGAAAGATAGTGTGTTAAGATTTTCTTTCATTGATATACACTTTGTGTCTGTGTCAATATGATATGAACGTCTTATCAGAAATGATTGATGCCTCTGGCCCCATCTGTGTGAGGAGTAGAGATAAGTTGGCATGCTAATCCTCATTCTATCACCTTGAACAACCTTGTTTGTAACTATCAATGCTGTCAAATAAGCAGAGATTCTTAAACAGCACAAAGAGGAATAGGCTGTTTATCCAGGGCCAATGAAAACAAACTGCTTTTTTTTTGTGATTGAGCTTTTGATTATGTCCTTAATGATTGTGTAAATTCCAGACCATACCGAAGAATAAGAAGATTACCCTTCCTCTGGTGTACACGCAGCCTCACCTTTTAGTGATATCCACATCATCAATCTTTTTATCCCTTTCTTATTTCAGTTTTGTTATTCATCTAATTCAGTTAAATCACTTGCCAAAAGCTGAAATCCACATTTAATTAGTCAAAATACTCACTACTTGGTGTACTAATTTTTAAATTTTTGAAAAAACATACTGTCAGTTTTTCTCCCTTTAAGGATAAAATACTCCCTTCTCCCTTATTCTACAGTAATCTTAAATGGATTTTGGTGTAGTAAGAGAATTTCTAAAAACATATTTTGCAACCTCCATCAGCATCTTCAAATCAGAGAACTGCTCATCTCGAAGAACCTGACTTTTAGTCATCACTCTAACTAAAGGCTATGCAACTGACAATTGCTGTTAACAACAGCAAGGAAGGGCTTGGATACCTCTTGAATCAAGATAATACATTTTGTCTACCCTTAAGGTTCACTGCTGACAACCCAAGATGTCTTTCTTCAAAGATATCCCTGTGGTCTCTCTTGAGCAAGAGCTCAAAGGCTAAATATTATTTTGAGCACAGAAGTGGGTTACACTTGATTTTTCAGGATCTAGTTTACTTAGGATCAGTACTCCAGACATCAGCACTCTACATGCAGGAGACTCAAATAAATTCTTTGTTGCTTCTAAGTCATATTGAACACTAGATCACAAAGGGGATGGAGGTTATATTTGTGATTCTGTAGGGTGTGAACTCAGTGCAAGGCTACAGAACTTAATAAAAAGCTACAGTTGAAGAACCTTGACCCGCTGGCTCATGAAAAATGTCATATGTTGTTGTGAGGGATAGTTCAGTAATTACAGTCATTTGGAACTTCTGGGCAAGTAGACAAGTGGCAAAATGTTGCATCATGGCTGTTACTAACTTTCAGAGGTGGACGATGGAAAAGACTGTGTAGAGAACCATATTTCCATAAAGACCCAAATGACGCGGCTGTATCTGTGCTGCCTGTGTGTAGTGCTTACACGTAATCACAGAATCATGGAATAGTTGAGGTTGAAAGCAAAGTCCAGAAGTCATCTGGTCTAACCCCTCTAGCGCTGTTTTCCCAGAATCATGTCCAGATGGCTCTCAAGTATCCCCAAGGATGGAGATTTCACAACCTCCCTGGGCAACCTTGTGCCAGTGCTCAGACACCATCCATCAGTAAAGAATTTGTTCCCTGATTCTTAATAGGAGACTCCTATGCTTCCCGTTTATGTCAATTGCCTCACTGGGAACCACTGAAAATTGCTTGGCTGTCCTCTTTGCACCCTTCCTTCAGATATATTCCAATTTATTAATAAGATCTCCTCTGAGCTTTCTCTTCTCCAAGCTAAACAGTCCCATCTTGCACAGCTTTCTATCCAGTGCCTTAATCATGTTCAAGTATCTATAACCAGAAGAGTAGAGAGGAAAAGGATAACTTCCCTCATCCTGCTGGTGATACTTTGTCCAATGCACCCCAGGATAACATTGGCCTCCTGTGCTGCAAGGGCACGCTTCTGGCTCATGTTTAACTTGGTATCCACTAGGATGCCCAGGTCTGCAATGTGTGAGTCTATGATTACTTTCCATCTTTTTTTCAGACTCTCATTTCTTTTTTCTAACATCAGAGATGAGAACAAATTAGGTTTGGAGAATGGTAGTGAGGGCACTTTAAATCCAGATTTGGAAATAATTTTAGATGGTGCAATATATCTCAAATACAAAAGCTGGAGAGAAAGGGAGAAATAATTTTAAAATATGAGCATACTTGCATGCACATCAATTGATATTAAGATTTTCTGCTTCTGCATATGGTTTCTTTTTCTATATCTGATTGTTTGATATTTAAGTTTTCTATCTCTGAATGTCATGGAAATTCAGAGGCTCTATTAATAAATAACGCTGCATAAAGACAGGGGTTAGTTTCTAACTTTATCTGTGAGAATTAGTATTATTCTGGGGGGAAAAAAGTGAGTGTGGTATTTTTGAATTGTTTAAGGATGTGTTTTAACTGTACCTCAGACATAATTACCTGGTACCAATAGCACAGAATTTCTGGGAGGTGTGAACACTGACTAGAGGCAGCATTTGGACTGGACTTTGTTGTACCTTTTCAGCAGTGTAGAATTATTTATATAGGGAGCACAATCCAGGTACTCCTTATAGTTTTTAATCTATTATTAGGTGATAGGCTACTCAACCTTTTCCCCTTAAAATACTATTTTTGGTGTGTGTAACCTTCATTTCATTAATACTGTTCCTTGGAAATTATTGCTCAGATACCTCCACATTATCCGCGGATGTTTTTTATCTTGAAGCACTCTTGAATCCTGACTTTGTCCATGTAAATGCACCTACTAAGCAGGGCAAGGATTTAAGCTAAAAGAACTAGCAGCATTTCTGGTATAGGGAGCAACCCATGAGAACCAGGAGCAATGAATTAGCTCAGGGCTAGTTTTCCATTACAGTATTTCCACAAAAGCACAAAATTGCACTTTTACTGGTTCACAGCATAGGGTAGTTCAGTGTCGTTTTCAATTTCCTGTACAGTGTTCACAAAATTATCTGATCTTGCACAGTATTAAAATTGCGCTACAGTGAATTACACAAAATCAATGCACATATGTATCTGTATGTGTATATATATGCTTCATAGATGCAGGAGAGATGAAGCATCTTGGTTTTTCTGCCTAGCAGACTCTTTAAGGAGTCCTCCATTCTGGTGTAGTCACTTATTGCTCTGGTTTGCCCCTCCTTAGAAGCAAGATAAAACAAAACCAACCTAGTTTTATTTACTTCCTGCTCATTCAAGAGTGCTGATTTTAGCAGGAGGGTTGAAACACCTCAAAGACAATATAAAGGTCACTTTGGCAAGAGTGCAGCCATTGCTGTTTTACCAATCTTTTATGCATCTGGAATAAAAATACCTCTTTAGATGGCTAACTTGTTATATACATTTCTGAATATGATTGCTAAATTTTTTTTAAATTATGTCTTTCTATATATTGATATATATGTATATATACACACTCAATATATAAGCAAGCTTAATTATTTAATTATTGGCTTTAAGATAAGACACCTGGTATTTTGCCCATTCTTGTGGACAGGAATGTGACTATAATTGGAGGTAAATATAGGCTTACAAAAAGCAGTTTAAAAGAGAAGCCTGAAGTTCCAGAAACTTCAAAAGCTTCCCTTCAGAAAATGTGCATAATTTTTTCCAGTTATTCATTGTGAGCAGAAAAATTCCTATGTGCAGGAATACAGTCAGGGCGTATATAGGTAGTCTGCGTTTTCTTGGCAGAAGTAGCATAGTAGTAAAAGTCTTTCTGGTTGGCTCCTATATGTGGAGATATTTTGGAGTAGGAATTGTCAGTAGAGATTAGCAAAAAGATTGTTTCTTGGTCCCAGTCAGACTGGAAAAGTGAAGATGTGCCTCAATTGAATTCTGCTTTCTTGCTTGAGAATACTGTCTTGAACTGCCTGCTGTGGAGCTCTTCCAGAGGCGAGAGCACTGAAGTACTGGCCCAGTCAGTCAGTGTGCCCTGTTCAGTACATTGGCATTTGTTGTTTTACACTGCAAAACAGATACTCACTATAGCTATTATTCTGACCCATAAAGTAATCAACATTCAATAATCAAGGAGGAGCTTGCTTGAGCCTCTGAGGTATTCTGTGGGTATTCAAGCTTACTTATGTTTTCTATTTGCCTAAGTCTGATTTCAGGTTTTGACCTGAAATCACTTTTATATTTAGAAACTCTTCACAGGAACATAACAGGCCCAATGAGAAATTTCAAAATCAGTGGGTTGGTATCTTACAAATATTTCTACAGGTCTGTCCTGTTTCTCCTTTGTATCTATTAATATTTATATATATATTTTTTGTTTTGTTTTGTTTTTTTTTTGTTTTCAAATACTGTACAATCATGAAATGGATTTGGTTGGAAGGGTACCAAAAAGATCATCTAGTTCCACCTCTCTGCCATGGGCAGGGATACCAATATCAATAACAAATACATATTTTATTTCTCCCTCACAATTAACTGATTCTACCTGTAGCTCAGTTTGATATACTCATCAACAGCAATAGTATAAGCAGATAGGATTCATCTGGTGGGAAGAAGGTGTATGAAAGGAATGTTTGACACAACTGTATCCTCCTAGGATGGCGGCCCCCACTGCTGACTTTGTAGGGAAACAGAAGGGAAAATGGCATCTGATGCTTTCCAAGATGGCACCTGCCACAGGAAGACAATAACATTTTGGGTTGCTCACAACACCAGGGAATCATAAAGTTTCATCCTGGTTTTTAATAAGTTCTAGTTGTTTTACTAATACTTCTTTTTTTGCTGGTTTTGGCTGCAATAGTGTTTGTTTTCTTTACTATAGCTGGCAGGGGGCTTGGATTGATTCTGAGGACAGTGTTGATGACACAGGGATGTTTTAGCTGCTCCTGTGCAGAACTTACATGGAGTCAAGGCCTTTTCTGCATCTCACCCCACCCCACCAGTGAGAAGGCTGAGGGTGCACAAGGAGTTGGGATGGGACACAACCAGGACAGCTGACCACGGGAATATCCCACACCATCGTAAGACATCATGCTCAGAGTATAAAGCTGGGGGAAGATAAAGAAGGAAAGGGGGTGGAGTAATGGCGTTTGTCTTCATTACTCACCGTTACCTGTGATGGAGCCCTGTTTTTCTGGGAATGGTTAGACACCTGCCTGCTCATGGGAAGTGGTCAGTTAATTCCTTGCTTTGCTTTGCTTGTGTGTGTGGCTTCTGCTTTATGAATTAAACTGTCTTTATAAACTGCCTTTATAAACTGCCACAAGTTTTCTGACTTTTGCCCTGACTTTTTTCCCACTGTGGAGGAGTGAGCAGGTTGCTGAGCTGCTGGCTGGGGTTAAACCACAGTACTTTTACAAATCATTCATTTAATCTGACTTTCTGCAACACTTTGTAATTTGTTGTCATTAATGAGAGAGTTTTGACAAACTGGTCTTTAGATACTGCCTATTCTTGAATTGCAAGAGAATTAACATTTTCCTTCAGGCTAGTAAATGTGTTTTTTGAGGAGCTGGTGTTTCAGGAAGTGTATTTGCTTTTGCCTAATGGCCTGGACTGTCCTATTCGGCCTATGTATGGAGCTGCTGCATGTGACTTTACAACAAATTACATTTGTGAATAAGTAAAGTGAGGTAGGTATGGTAGGAATGAGTTCTTAAAAAAAAAGCCATGAGTGTAGTCTAACAAGCAAATGCTTCTGAGAAGGTTTGGGTTTGCATTTCATGGGTAGACAGAGCCTGATTTTAATAATATATTTCATAAGCCCACCCAGATGCGTTAGATATTAGGTGTGTTTCATGATGTAGCTCAGTTCCTCTCAGGAAGAGCTGTATTCAGTGAAATGAATCTACCTACCTATCTGCTGTTTAAAGATTATTTCTCAAATATCTGCTGCTTGCTGTGGTTGGATTAAGAGTGCTAGCTTATATAAATCTTTGTTCTGATCTTGTGTAGATAGACACATTTTTAAAGTAGGTGAACCAACCCAAGCAAGAGGAATATATGGTATTGATTATGTGTATCATATGCATTGGCAAATAACCCTCTTACTGATTCTATTGTAAAAATTGAAAACTGACAGGAGAAATAACTGTTTTTAAATGTGATGATGGAAACACTGGAAGAGGTGACCTCTTATGTAGCTAGTGGAGCTTAAACTATTAGCTACATTCAGGCATGAATGCTGTGTTGGAATAGGAATACGTGGACCAGCCATGGCATGTGTGTGCTAGATTTAGGTAACCATGAGATTTATTGAACACCAGTGGTGTCACAGTCGGTTTACAGATCATCTCACTAAGAATGTGTTGCAGTCACACTGGCTACCAAGAAAGGCATATTAGGATTGGCACAAAATGCTACTTGCGAACCTCAAAATGGCATTGAATACGTAGGAAGCCAGGTGGTGTTGGAGGAAGGGGAATTTTCTTAAATGCTGTTGTTTCCCTTCACTTTATTAATTCCTCCTGCTCTCTTCACATCTAATTTCCATCTTTGGGGAAAGATGCTGCAAATCTGCTTGTATCCATGCTGTTACCTCAGTCAGTGACTAGGATAATAATCAAGACTGTAATTCAGCTTAAAGGATCTGTAGGTCTGTGCACTGGTAATACTATGATGCAAAATGTTTATCCCTGGTGGCAGACTAAGCTCACTGAAGGCTCCAGCTTCTGGTATATTTTTTTTTTCTTTAGTTGTAAATACCTGCTGATAGATTCCAGTATTCTGTTTTTAAACTGTATCATCTTCCTTTGGCTTCTGGTACATCATGAAAAGTAATTTAAAATTACTGCTTCCTAACTCTTAAGAAATGTGTGATACCATCTTTCAGTTAAAATACAGGTGCAAATATCTAAAATAATGTAGGTTGTGTTATAAAAAGTGTAATTAAAACTAATTTTTCAAGGCTATCTTCAGTTATTAAAGAGGTAAAAGATGATGAGAGCAGGAGCCTGATTTAGCTATATAAGTCTGTTTTGTTTTCTCTCCAATCTCCTTTTTTACTTTCTCTTTCCCTTTTTTCCTTGTTAACTGTACAGCTAACCAAGGGAAATTGGGCTCCATTGCATAAATTTAGGAACATTCTTTGAATGTTTTTTTGCTTCTTCCCTCATGTTGTGAGCATGGCTAGGAGACAGATAAGCTTCCATGTACCATCATAAGATTATTTTATTTATTTTTGATAGTGTTTTTGCTTTGATCTTTATCTGAAATTGGCTGACATCTCATTTTAATAGTACTGATTCTTCCTTTTCTGTCCCACTTTGCTCATTGCCTTCTATTTTACAGTTAAAAATTTGGGAAAGTTAAGGTCATAACAGATGAAATACAAGGGGCTGACTTACTGTGGATCAGCTGGTACTTCTAAGTCATGTTGGCACATTTATCATTCAGTTTTTCTCCGATTAAGAATATACTTTAAGGTTTTATGATCTTTCAGTAACTTATGAAATGTTGTACAACATTTCTCTGCATTTCACCATTAAGTATGTATGAGGGTAACATTTTGTTTCTGATCTGGGTTTTAGGAAACCACTGAGCCTTTAGTTGTAAATGAAGTCAATTCAGATTCAAGTCCCTAATGAATATCCATTAACAGTGTTCTGGAATGTGATAAACTTGAGGTGGTGAATTATGTGTCAGAATTCTCCTATTGCCCCTCATTATTTATTTTAGAAATCACTGTAACCTATTTTCAAGTAGAGAACATTTATAAAGATGTCTGAAAGTGGAGCTGTACTGAGAACTATGCGTACTTGATGTCATAGTTTTGCCACACGAATATGCCATGTGGTATAAATCTGGCTGGATTGATTTTTCTTTTTTTTATAGTGTGTTTATAAATCATAGAGCAAGCAATCTGTCTAGACTGGTACCATGTGACTGATAATATTTTCCTGCTAATACTAAGGAAATAGGGGTCACATATGAGAATAGAACAGTTTTCAGCCATGTTTCTTTAAAATGCATCTGTTAAGCCTGCAGATTTGGAACACATTGTTACTCTGCTAATACATGAGAAGTTACAGTACAAAAATCCCTTGTTGACCTTCTTAAATTAATCTCTCCAGCATTAGTTATTTCCTTATTTTCAGTGGGAACACAGCTGAGTTTAAATGTGTATGACATGTTTAAATGGCGAGATTGGTGCTCATAAAAAATTCATTTTAGTCTAAACAGGAATAAAATCATCTTAATACAAAGGAGAGGTATTTCTGGTGGGGGCTACTGCTGTGTGTATTTGCTCTATCTATGTATGTGTAGGTGACTGCTGAGAAAACTGCTGTGAGGTAAGACACTAGCTGTAGATTTAACCCTCTGAGATTTTTAATGCTGTTTCAAGCCAAGCTTTCAGATCTTGGGAAGTTTGTCTTTATTTTGTTTTAAGAAGGCTGTTTACTTTCCTTAGCACCTTTTCTAACCTGTTTGTCTGTATAGAAATCCTTTGAAATTGTATTTAATTGCCCATGCTCTATGTACAGAGATATAACATTGCTATTTTTGTCTTGTAATCTTACAAGTTTAACTGCTTGCATTTATTCCCTGGAAATGTTCAAAGAAAACCATTTTAATCTGAGCTGTAACTGGTATGGTCATATGTTTTTAGTGAAAAAAAGGTATCATAAAGCACCAAACAAGGATTAAGATTTTTTTGTTGTTGTTGTTTTTGGTTTGCTTTTTTCGTCGCCACTGGGTCCTCTGCTTCAGTGAAACAAAATTTCAAATTCAAATGAGGAAATTAGATCTGCATAACCATTACATATCTGTTGCAATCAGTATATTTCTTTGTGGCATCACAAAAGTCTTTGGCTTTTAGTTGTGTTGTGAATCATAATCTCATGGTCTGTGAGTATAAGCAGAGCTTGAAAATTTCATTTTGTAGTGGATAGTGAATAGGAAGCTTTCAAAAGATGTGCCTTTGTTTGTGTGGAATGTAAACTTCATTAAGTACAGAATACACTCCCAGTTAAATATATTTCCCAGTTAGCAGGTAAACTATGATAATAGCTTATGAATGGTATTTTTCTTTGAAGCAACATATCTGGCATTTGTTTTAAAGACAAACATAATGAAATGTGGTGTGTACGTATGTATGTATTACTTTTAAATTGTTATACAGACTGAAGATAAAGCTGTGAAATTCAGAATTGCCTTTACTGGCCAACTTTCTATTGACATGTATCAATGCACTGCAGGCTTCAGAGCACAGAAGCTGTATTACTGCTGGAACAGAGACTTTTTCATTTGTATTCAGTTTTGCATGGTGCCATACATAATGGGGTCCTAAAACTTTAGCTACTTTTGGCAATATAATTGATAATTCTTGTTCAATGTACAGTAACTGTGTGTGAGACCTATAAAGAAAGCTCTGCACTTTTTTTAATATATTTTCCAATATTGCAAATGAGTGGAATTCAAAGTGAAAGGGCATAATGACTTTGAAAACCAGTTGTAAATCAACAGCAAAATACCAACGTGTTTCTCTGTAAAAATACACTTACATAAACAGTCTTTAAAACTCAATTTTAAAGTTTTTGTGGAGACCTAAGCTGAAGAAGTTGGCTGTGTCATAAAATATGAATGAGAAAAATAGCATTTTGCTGAGGAAATAACATTTTCATGTACTTTGATGTGTGAGCTCAACTCTACTGTTTTCTACTGTTTCTTAGGTTCTGTTTTTTATGATGTCTGCTAGAAATGCTGTACAGCTGAAGATTGCATGAAAGTTTTCAAATAATCACAATGAGAAAGTGTTAAGTATTTACAGGTTCAGCCTGGATAGCTGGAACATAAAAGTATAAACCGTTCTCCAGACACAACTCTTATGAAATGTGCTCTTGAATGAAAGAGCATCCTGGGTTGTGTCAACAAGAATGCAGCCAGTCGCTCATGGGAAGCAATCATCCCCTGCTCAGCATTGGTCAGACCATGCCAGTCTTGGGTCCTTCAGTAAAAGACCAATGTTGGTGAGCTGAAGTGAGTTCAGCAGAAGGCCTCATATTGTTTGTGGACAGGAGCTCCTACCCTGGGAGGTCAGGTTGAGGCAGTGGGGCTTGTTCAGACTGGAGAAGTTTTGAGGGGAGCTAAGTCAAAGAATAATCATAAATTTATAGAATGGTTGGGTCAGAAGGGAACTGTAAAGGTCATCTAGTCCAGCCCCTCTGCAATGAGCTGGGACATCATCACAGAATCATTCAGGTTGGAAAAGACCTCCAAGATCATAGAGTCTTGGAGTCGTGCTGGTCAGAGCCCTGTCCAATCTGACTGAATATTTCCATGGGTGGGGTATCTATTACCTCACTGGAAAACCTGTTCCAGTGTTTTACCACTGCCACTGTAAAAAAATTTTTTTATTTCTAGTCTGAATCAACCCTCTTTTAGTTTACACTCATTACCCCTTGTCCTATGGCAACGGTCCCTGGTGAAAAGTTTGTCCCCATTTACCTACAAGAAGATCAATAACATCAATGGTGCATGGTGGGACAATGAGAGACAAGGGATATAGATTGAAACAAGAGAATGTGCATCTGGATGTAAAGAAAAAATTGAGGACAGTCAAACACTGAAATGGTTTTTTTAGAGAGCCTTTGTGGTTTCCATAGCTGGAGGTTTTCATGACCAGACTGGCTAAAGCCCTGAGCAAGCTAATATGACCTTATAGCTGACCCCACTTTGAGCAGGAATTTGGACTTGGAGGCCCTTTGAGGTCCCTTTCAATGTGAATGACTGATTCTGTGAATGATCGATGCAGATTTTCTACAAG
Organism: Dasyornis broadbenti; assembly: GCA_013397935.1. Lineage (NCBI taxonomy): Eukaryota > Metazoa > Chordata > Aves > Passeriformes > Dasyornithidae > Dasyornis > Dasyornis broadbenti. The sequence continues at coordinate 2,864,393 of VZRN01004857.1, forward strand.
GCAAATGCTGGTGCAATAAAGATTTAATTAGTCTCTATTGAGCTGGATCTTATCCAACATATTCCTAGTGATTTTCCAGCTGCATTTTGAAAAGCTATGCTTGATACAGAGCAGTGGTAAACCGTGTTGAACTTCCGGAATAAGCAGAAGATTTGGATACAGCTGAGAAAGAAACCTAGTTGTACTTCAAAAATTTTATTTCTGATTTGAGCATTACAGGACATCCAGACTCAAGTGTCTGGCCACCTGGGGCTGGGAGTTAGAGGGTGAAGGGAAATGTGTATAACCCTTCTGGCTTACTTGCCTTTCCCATCTTCCACATATCTCACTACAGAAATATGATTGTTACATTTCTTATGAGGCTGTGTCTTAGAGAAAATTATCCAAAGCATGGAAAGTTTGCTTTTTTGTAATATTGCTGTCCATGAGTTGCCAGGTTTGCTTAGATAAATCCTACGATCAAATGGGAATATTTCAAAAAGTATTTTCTCTTCCAGTGGAATCTTGTGCCCTCTACTATTTGGAAATAAGAATTCTCTGCATCTTTCTACTAGCAGTATTAGTACTTATATCAGCTGCAGCATTTAACGCCCCACGATAGATTGCAAAACAGGATTTTGAAACTGAAATTGCCCTGCTGGAACTTTCAAGACTTTTACAAAACTGGTAAAATCAGTGTACTGTAGCGAGACTTTTGAATAGAGTTACATAAGAAAAATGTCTCCTACAATCATCATCCTACATATGAGAAAGAATATTGGTTGAATACAAACGTGGCCATGTTGACATTTGTTTAGCAAGAATCAATACCAACTTACTACACATCTAATTTTAGTTCTAGGATAAATGGATTTTATTGCTTGTGTTTCTCTGTGTACTAGGATGTACAATATCATTCTTCCAAATGACAATCAGTCTTCTGTTTTGTATTGGGTTTTTAATAATCTTGCTAGGTGGTTAAGTTAATCACCACCCTTCACTAGTGTCTCCCTTTTGTTTTCATTGATACATCTGAGACTTTCAGAAAGAAATTATTTCATTCCTTTGTATCTTGAGGAAGGTTGCATCTGGAAATAAGATCAAAATGAGAGCTACTTTTGCTGTAGTGTTGTTAAATATATCTGTCACATTTGTTTTCTTACAGTGAAAGATTTTTTTTAAGACTGAATAGAAATGGTTTGCCAAAATGTCCAGAAAAGCCTGAAAGACACTGTTCTCTCTTTGTGGTGAGTTCTTCCTAGTCTCAATCTTTTTTTGTGGTGAATATTGAGAATAGAAGTTGGATTAAATTGTTATTCTGCGGTTGACTCAGAACTGCTCCCTGAGTTTGTACAATGTCTGTACTTGTGTGAAGGTTGGTTTGAGGGGCTGAAGGGTATGGATGAACTCCCAGCTTGAATATTTTTTGGCAGTATGTGGACGCTCATCGAACTTCCACGTAGACATATGTACCAGTCTTTCTGCAACAAGGACCAGTTATGTTTCCTCGTTGTACTTTTCACACCCAGATGATGGTTTGTGCAGCACTCTCTGTACTTCCAGAATATTTGGAATTGCACAAATGCATCACTGCTATTCAACGCACACAGCAAGTCTCTTGTGTGTTCCCACTGATTTTGCTACATCGCAGCAAATTCTAACCATTGTATTTTAGGACACTCATTTTGAGTGCGTGACCGCCAATTTAAAGTGTTGAAGGGAGTTGTTAATGCTGTATAAATGAACTCACTGTTCATTTATCACTTTCACTGGCAGTGAAAGCAGTGTGCACAGATCTCTTTAAATGTCGCATTTTAATCAGAACTCATAAATAATGAGGTATTCTCTTGTGCAGGATTTGGGTAGCAGTGAACTCAGGAAAGACATCTATATCACTGTGCACATTATCCGAATAGGTAGGTATAATCTTTTATTTGTTATACATATGATAGTAAATAAAAGAAAATTGCTTGGGACTAGCTTTTGGATTTGTTATAATTGCTAGACTTTTGAATAAATTTTTGGAAAAGAAAATGCCTGGTTTTTGTTGGAAAAATTGCTTTGGATTTCTCAGCATTGTTTTATGTTATTTATCAAGTATACTGCTAACTGAGTTTAGATGCAATATACTGTGTTACTCTCACAAAACAAAATGGAAGTGTCAAATATGAACTGTGTTAAGATGATGGAGTTATCACTGGGGAGTCTATTCTTGTTCTAAAGTGTAATTTCAAGCATCCTTTGAACAGTGAAAAGCTTGCCTGGACATTTGATGTACCTAATTTGTATATAATATCTAATGTATATCTGAAATTGTTCAGATGAATTTTGTCTTCTCCCTGACCTCTTTAAAAAGGGGGAGAGGGGGAAAAAAATGACAATGTTTCTTAAAAATTTTAATCTCTGATGCTGTAGACAGATACCAAGTCCTCTAGAAAAAAAGTGGAGGAGAAGAAAAGTGTCCATTTGTGTTAGGTACTTATTTTAAGAAGTTATCCTCTGGGCTGTACAGATGTGAAACAATAATCTTTGGGTCTGCTTCTGACCTCTTAGATAAATTGTTTTCTTTGTGAACTGCCTTTTGTTGCATCAGTGCAGTACTAAATATAACTTTTCTTCCTATTTTTGAAAGACTTTTCTGTTTGAAGTATAGTTGCTCTAACTTGTGCTGAGTTCAGAAGCAACTTGTTACAAAGTAAACTTTATTTTACAGCTTTGAGAAAATAATTTTCATTGCATTTTTATGCTGATTTGATATTTCATCTAAATGCAGTGTGTTGTTTTTATTGGCAAGGACTTAGAATAGATATAGTAAACTCTGATGTAAGTACAGTCAGTAAGAATAAATGTTTTAAAGAATATGAAAGAGTAGGATTTTTCCAGTTGTATAATTTTCAAATATATTTGCAGTCAAGTTTATACATGAACCACTGAAATATTAAAAAGGTAAAATAATATTTATCTGCTGTGTGGTGTGAAAATGAACAATTACTCTTCAAGCTGCTGTGATATATAGGGATATTTGGAGGGGACATTGCCCTGCAGCAACTGCAGCCATAGGGCTTTTTTGTCAGAAATTAAGACTTGGTGGGAAAGATACATAGCTGCTAGTGCACAATTGAATAAAATGGCTAGAAAGAGGGCAGCTTCAAATGCCAGGAACACAGTGAGAAGATTGATAAATTGTATTTAAATCAAATAGAAAAGGCTAGAAAAAATATTTTGTTTCAGATCTCTTTCCCTTGACTGCCTTCTTTCCTTACCATAAATTGTTCTTCTGCCCTTTGTCATCTTTTCTCCCTGTGTTTCATCCCTTCTTTATTTTTCTGCAACTGGTCAATTATCCTCTTGCTTTCCAGTTGTCTATTTGGAAACAGTATTTGATTACTAAATTGTAATGGCTCAATCACAACACCTCTCACATAAATGATGGGTAGCAACAACCACAGTAAAAAAATTCTTACGAGATACTCAATATTGAACATCCTGTCCTCTCTGAACTCTAAATTTAATTTGATAGTGTCATGAGATTTCTATGACTGGGTATTACAAAGTGGTGTTTTTGAATGGGGGTCATGAGAGGATGAGCAGAACCTCTAGTCTGAGACCTTTCAAGATCACCGCATATGAAGTGGACTTGCAGTACCATTTGTTATGTGAATGTAGTATAAAAATGGATGAGGTTCCTAATGAGAATATACTTGGCATTGTCTGGGCTGGATTGCTTGCTGCCTCCCATCTGTGGTTTGGAGAGACACAGTTCCATGGATTATGCATCAAATATGTGTTTTGTTTGGCAGGACGAATGGGAGCTGGAGAAAAGAAAAACGCCTGCAATGTACAATATAGACGTCCCTTTGGCTGTGCAGTCCTCAGTATTGCAGATTTGCTGGCAGGAGATTCAAAGGATGACCTTGTCTTAAAAGTCTACATGTAAGAAATGTTTGTTTCTTAATTTTTGGAAGTACTTTGGAGTCACTTTGCATCAGAGTAAGTGGTGTTAAGTACGGTGCGAGTAAATAGCTCTAGATCCTTTCTGTTCCAAAAATGCATACTAGCTGTTTTGGGGGTTTTTTTTAATCACAGTGTGGAAATTTTCTACAGGCTAGTTCTACAGGTGTATTTATAAAGGGGGATAATATTAAAGATAAAGGCTACATACTTTTAGATATTTGTGTATGTTTTGGCATTTTTCACATTATTTTGGAGCTCTCTTATTATGGGAATATAATGTATTTTTAGGACTTAAGTGCCTTGTGCTGCCTAGGTATCTAGTGGAGGTACTTTGTAACCACAGAAAAAAAAGTGGGCAGAGTATCTTTTTGTGAAATTAAGCAACTATATAATGGCAATAACAAGAGTATAAAAGGCAGTTAGTGCTGGAGAATGAAAAATCAAAAATAGATTTAAAAAAGAATGATTGATTAAATAGTGGATTTTGGCTGATAGCAATTGGAAGAAACTTCAATTTTCTAGCAGCAGCTCAAGGCACATAATTTCCTGTTGATCTTGGACATTATAGTAAAGAACTATTTTGTGGAGCTCTCTATTCTGAGTATATATACCTGGGACATGTATTGTCATGTGTATGAGAAAGTTCTGCCTCTCCCAGGGGTAGCACTCAAATCTTGAAGGTGTGGATGTCGTGGATGTCTTTTTGCTGTCTCCATCTGTGTTGAATTAGAACTGCTAGAATCAATGCTGCAGAAAAGCAATTTAGCATAACAGTGGACAGGTGGACTTGCACTTATTTAGACTCCCAGAACATTTAAGTCAGATAAATGTTCACTATTGGTTAACAAATGGTTAGGTTTGTCTGCTTATTATATTTTGGGTGTTTTTTAAAATTTTGCCTGTTTGTTTTAAAATAACAAAAACAATCAAAGAAAAAATATCACTAGAAATCAGATTTAATGCTAAGGCTAACTGAAGTCTAAACTTTGAAAAGTGATCATTAGAACACAGTCAGGTTTTCCTTATGGGAAACCAGCTGTTTGCTAAATGCATACTGAAATATAATTTCCTCTTTCACAGACTGCCACCTGAAGACTTTTTAAGTAACTTTGAAGTGTATAGCACAGAGTTTTCTGTTTGCTAAGATGAGCTCTGTGTCCTGTGTCTCCTTTCAAGTGTCACAAGATAGATTTCTGTGTGGGTTAGCCCTGAAGGATAGATCTATACAGAAATGAACTTGGTCATGGCTGAGTTGCTCAGCATGATTGCTCCTATCTTTCTTCAAATCTTTGCCATGTGAAGCAGGTATTTCATGGTGCCTTTCTTAAGTTGTGAGAGCACTCTTTCCACTGAGACAGGCAGTTTCATGGGGCTTTAGTTCCTGTTGTGTTGTTTCATGAGCTAAAGAGGATTTATTTAAGGGTATGTTGTGAAGTTGGTCTGATAAACTTGTGTTCCCATTTCAGAATTAAGACAGTTACAATTTTTCTAGGTGCAACACAGAGAGTGACTGGTATCAGATCCATGAAAATATCATAAAAAAGCTGAATGCACGTTATAACTTGACAGGCTCCAATGCAGGTGAGTAGCTTGCCACCTTTCTGTTTGCTTTCTTAGGGGTTTCTTAGTTTGCAAATGAGGTAGCTCAATTTTAGAAAGACTAATATCTATGAAAGAAACATTTTTGCACATAGAGAAAAATAGTCAGTTGAAAATGTACAATACTGCTGTTAGTGTGCACATTTAAGAATAAAAAGTCACTGAATTTTCTTCAAGAAGCTATGTAATGTAAACTTTTATTCTGTGCTGAGGAGCTACAGTTTGCTGGAGTTCTGTTCAGTTCTGGGGCTGATCAAATTATTGATCCATGTTTTTTGACATTTCTGCTTCACATTTTCATCAGGAATAGAAACTTTGCCATTGACATTACAGTCATGTTGTAGGAACGGTATTCCCCAATCTTGTACTCCCACTAAAAAGAAAACCATGAGCCACTCTCTTCCCTGCTCTGGTGGGGGATACAAAAGACAGAGATCCTGGGGTGACATAAAAACAAAAGAGCAATGAGATATGAAAAAGAAACAGAAACAGCAGCAATATTAATAACAAAAGTGTACAAAATAGGGTGATTCACATGCAAAATGCTCAACAAGGACCCTGGGCACCAGTGAGAAATGGTGGATGGGTTTCCCCACCTACTAGCTGCTAGTGCAATCTGCATCCTTCAGGTATCTCTGCATTCCATCTGAGTAAAATGCAGTGCCGTAATCTAAGGAATTACAAATAGTCCGCCACAGTCAGCTGTATGTTACTGAAACCGTCTCTGAAATAAATTTGTGTGTGAGACTTAAGGAATGGGATACAACTGACCTTTGTTATTATGAGATGGTGGTTTGACTCATAGGAGATGTTGAATTTGTTTTTGTTTTTTTTAATATCAACTTGCTAACTTTTTCTGAATTCTGTCATTCAAAGATGGGATCAAACTTGAAATGAAACCTGAAATGGAGGCTTACGAGTCTATTGTCCCTGTATTCAAATGTTGTTTTTCTCTGTGAAATGTCAATTATTTAAAATATGACTGTAGAAAAATCTCATTTTCCAGGTTCCAATATATTGTATTTGTAATGCCTTTCATGTAGTAGACTTCATGCTTCTTTAACTAACTATATTGTACATTGCAGGCTTCTTTAACTTGATTTCAAGTATAACGTTTATCTTGAAAATGTATGTTTAGTAATCTTTAGTGGATAACCAAGAAGCACATAAAGGCTTGTGCTGTTTATCAAGACTGGAGTTATATATTTAACCATTTCTAATTCTATTACTTTCTCATGTAGAAACATACACATATATACATATGTTTAACGTTTAGAATATAATGGATCTTATTGGACCATAAATATAAAAATCATGTAGTGAAAATAGAAGGGTACATTACTGAGTAAGTATAGTGTTTGACTTCTTAAATATGTTAATCATATTCATCAAGAAAAAACTTACTTTTGGTCATTCTGACTGTCCATTTAATATGTGCTTACTCTGTGATACATTGCTTATCCTATTTTTGTCTCATGAAATAAGAGTTCAAAGTTAATGTGCACTTCTTAGAAGACATTGGATAAATTTGAAACTCTTAATTATGTGAATATTCAACATGAAAGATGTGGCACATTAATTTTTTTCCAGGTTGTAGGGAGCTGGAAACTAATGGTAGCAGATGGAAGATCATTTACATTTTGGAGAGGTTTGTCAGGGTAAGGGAGGCAAAGAGGGAAGAGCAGCACAGCATTCCAGTAGTGGATGTGATGGTTGGAGAGGGAAAGAGAAAGTGGGCAGTAATGCCACTTTGAGTACTGAGCAACTGAAAGATAAACTGTGGAAGGTTATTTATATCACACACATGAAATTCATTCTCCTGTGACTACTTAGCAGCCTGAAAAAGCACTTGCAAGGTTTTAGCAATATGTTCAGATACTACTGCTGACACCTCATGGAAAATATTGTTGTTACACTACTTTTTATTTTTCATTTACTGTCTGTTTCTGTAATAGTGTTGAGTGGCTGGTTCTGAAGCCTCATTAGCTTTGGCTGCTACCTTGTAGTTGTCAAAAAAGGATAACATCTTGCCTTACAGGAGAGAGAGAGATATTTTTTTCTCCCATAGGAACTGTTGTAGGTATGAGCCAGATGTAGGAAAAGTTGATTTTTTGGTTTTTATCACACTTGCCCTTTTCAAATCACCTTGATTTGACTTTTAAAAGACTTAGAAAAGGCTTAGAAAGGAAGCACAGTATAAACAACAGCAAAGATGCTCCAGACTATTGTCTGTTCTCTAGGCTTGTTCCCTCTTCATATTCCTATAAAATCTCTTTCAAGTCAGGAGATTTTACAGTCTTTAGCTTCCACAAATTGTTGTGTCCCTTTGCTAAAACAGTTCATCAGATAGTTCATAATATTCTTCAGGAAAAAAACATCTTCCAGTTTTTTGGGCAATCTAAAAAGGAACTCAAAATATATATTGAGTGTCTTGAATGAAAAATGCATCTTGACAGACTCCAGCATTTGTATTTGCCACTCAACCCCCCACTCCCAAAAACCTACATTTTCTGCTTCAACTCATGACCATTCTTAAGTACAGAATCCTCTTGCATCTTATTCGCAGCTTGTGTCTAAAAAGGATCAAATAAAGACAAATGGCTGTCACTTCTTAATAAAGCCCAGAAAGGAGCAGGGGACACATGTTCATCCCCTTTCCTCTTCTCAGTGGTGCAGGAACGGAAGGAAGGATGCACTCTCATGGATAATTTAGTATTCTTTGCTGAAGTGAGAACTGGAACGTGTTTTCTGCATGAATTTCCAATCTAACAGAGAGCGGAGTAGCAGGTAGTGGATGCAATTCCCATTCACCACTGGTCTTTGCAGCTGGTGTGAGGTATCACCTTACTGGAAAACACCTGATTGACTGGTGTAGGAGCTCAAACCACTGTTGCAAAGGCCAATTTGTACAAGCTTTGCTGCATTTAGTAACATTGTTATTTCTTGCATTGAGTTTATGGTGTTTGTGGAATGTCGTTATTAAATAAACCAGGTTTCAGTAATAGCTGGAGCAGAGCTGGCTGTAAAATCTATTTTTTTCTATAATACTTTTTCTTAGAGTTAGAAGCTGGTTACTCTGTTTTAAAATGCAAAAAGCAGTGGAAAAACTAATATTCCTGCATAGATATCACACTTAATTGCATCAGTTTTATGAAGAAAATAGCACATTTCTATTTTAGTATCTGTAGAACCAGAGATCTGATTTGGAAAAGGATTTTCAGTCAGTCTTGCATGTCCCAGATGAGCATGCTAATTGCTTGACTTCTCCAACTTCCCTGCAGCAACTATTCAACTTTGTATATGATCTGAAAATATTCATGATACCATAGGGAAAGTGGAAGTGGCTCTAAAGCTTTCTGAGTAGCACATTATTTTCTTAAGTGTGATCTGTATTCATTCCCTCTTACCAAATCCTACAGGGGAGAGATTTAAGCCTGAGTCTCATGATATATATGAATATTCTCCCCAATGAGTTACCTGATAAAAATTGTGTTTAAGTATCAATGAAATGCACCACAAATTTCTTTTTCTTCACATTCTTATGGAAAGAAAGACAAGATAACTTACTTTTAAGGGGATGTGAGACATTCTATTTTGCTCTTTTTCCTTTAGGCTCCTAATAGTCTCAAGTGTAAGCTTCTCTGGAAATGGCGATTAGGATTTCCTTATAACAAGTCTTAAAAAGTTGCCCGTGCCTGATGCAGTAGTTCTTGGGAGTTTAGAAAAGGATACATGTGCTTTTCAATTGTGACAGCAAAGGAGGTGAAAATCCTTTCATGTCCTGTAGAGATTAAATTACTGATGTAAGAAATTATAAACACATCTAGCTGCTCTGTAGCTTTGAACTCTTTTGTGGATTACATGAAAAGAAGTAATGTAGTGAGGAGGTCTTTGACGATGCCATTACCTTGGAAGGTTCTGATGAACTAGATGAGTGATGTAACCTAATTGCATTTTTACTGAATGCAGTGTGGTGTATTCTGTGGTAGCAATGCCAAACTTACTTTGCAGCTCCACTGGAAACACTGTTAATTATATATCAACTTTAATTGATGCGAGTGCTTAAAACTAGAATGCCCTGATTGAAACATGGAGGACTTGAAGTCCAGGTGTTGACAGATGTTTGCTAGCAATACCATCATGAAGAAAGACAATCTGTCATCTTAAGGAGGAAAGTTATTCATCAGATCATGCAGTAAGTTAGGCTGAAAGGGTCCTTAGGAAGTTATGTAGTCCAACACCAGCTGAAAGAGGAACCAACCTCAAAGTGAGATCTAACTTTTTTGAAGTTCAGTGAGGTTGCTCATTCAAAGATAAATAATTTTATTTTTAATTGAACCAATCTAAAGTAAGTTTCATAGAACATCCTTTGGTTTAGGGAACTATTTTTACCTCATATGTGGGACATTTTTCCCCCCAGTATACCTGCCAGTTGCCACTAAGTCTCAGTCTGGCTCACTGGTCATATAAGTCTTGCTCAGAAATGACATAAGTGCCCCTTGGCACTCTAATGATACCATTTTTCCATGGTTACTGTCAAACACTGAGAAACATAAAGAAACATATACTTTGTTTGATTCCCTGTTTTGTAAAAAGTAAGCTTTGGCTTAAAAATTCCTTCAGTTGGACAGTGAAGGCTGTTTATAGTTATATTATTTACCTTGCCAGGGGAAAAACTGCAGAGGCCCCTTAACCAAGGAGCATCATTTTTTCACACTTGTAAAATGAACAATTACAAGAGATCAAATGCAGCAGGGAATTGGTAGTTCAGTATAAGTTTACAGTATTTCTAGGAACAGAGCTGTGGTAACTTAAAATATTTTCTAGATACCAGAAGTAACGTGACTGTGTTTGCATGACACTACTCCAGCAGTTCACAGCGTTACCACACTCAGAGTTGTTGCAAGGAAAACTTTTTCCTGTGAATCAGCACAAGAAATGTCAGATGGGAAACAAAATGTGCATTCCCTGCTAGAAACAGCCATGAGTTTTATCCAAAAGAAAGCATAGGCTTACAGTGGAGAATTGACTGGAGCAATGACTGGGAAACAATGAGGAAGAATGATAGCAGGAGCAGTAACATGTACTTGACAAAGAAGGTAAAACAAAATGAAGTATCTTTTAGGTAACTCCTGAGCATATAATTAATCACAGAAAGTTTTCTGATGTTTGTATTTTGTCAGCAGGGTTCTCAGATGTCAATGGTGCTTTTAATTGTATTTTTTATCTTCACATCAATAGCATTTAAACAGCAAGTGCATTTGCTTAGTTACTCTAGTTCTAGGACAATTTATGATTCTGTCATTTTTAATCTTTGTTTTGTCACAAGGACGTTTTGTGTATTCCTCTTTGTGTTTAAGAATTAATTGTCACTGAAGGCTGCTGTGTGGAATACCTTTAAAATAAGAATACTGCTCATATGTGCTTCACTAAGTACACAATGAATTAAGGCATTCCTTTTTGTTCTCAAAAAGTGCTAAAGCCAAAAGATGACACATATAAAGAATTTTGCACGTAAAATGTTGTCCCAACATCATTTGGCCCTGAAGAGATAAGGGCTGTAATAGAGTTAAATTCATATTGTTCTCTTCATTGTTGACAAAAGATTTGTTTTCAGAGAAGAATGAGAAATATGCCATTGTGATACTGTCAGGGAGATCTTATATTCAGTAGAAACTATGACTTGTCGTTCAAGTCAGTACTGCAATTATAGTATCATTTGCACTAGAAGCAATATAAACCACTTATAATTGCAAAACTGTGTATTTTGCGCTCTCCGTAATATTCTAGCTAACTGACCAGTATGTAAAAATGTTAATTTTAAAAATTTTTGCACAAGGTGATTCACCTTTGCAATATAACAATGTAGTGTGCAAATCGGTGCTAACATGACCTGTGAATTGTTAATAGAAAAAGTCAGCTGTGGGCTTGCTAAGGTAAGAACTGGAGATATTATTTCTGAAATCTTTACTGTCTTTATATGGAAGGTAGGCTAGATGCTTATAATCATTATTTAGCCTTTTTGGTCCTTTATCCTTCATCCTGTGGTAAGTCTGGCAAGGAATACTAGAGGTTCTACCATCTACCCTGTAAAGAAATTCCAAGTCAGTTTTCCTATGATGGTTAAATGTCATTTGCATTTAAGTGTTTATGTTCCATTTGAAGAAGGAAAACATCCCTACTTTACACACTTGAGGGCATTTCTGACAAAAGTCTTGGGTACAGGAGCTCCAAGAAAGCTGTCAAAATGTGGCATTCGTGCTTTCTGTTTTTTACTGAGCTAAACCACAGAATTCAAAGCTGAGGAAAAGAGGAGTTTGGAGTTTCCTTTGATAATTCAAATTAATCAGAATGAAGTCTTCAAAAAGACCATCAAGGACTGAATCTACCTCCCTTTTTTTTTATCTCTCTATTCCCAGACTGTAATTTGTGGGATTTTCTACATAGATTTTTCTATGGCAAGATTTATACAATTGTTTCTCCCTGATCACATTAAATTAATAAATAATTTGTTTGCCAATAGCATTGTGCAAATCTACTGGTTTTACTTTACCTTTTTACCTCTGCACTTAAAACACTTCTGGAAATTGGAACACCTGTAAACCTTCAGAATGCTTTTAACACCTTTAGGCAGCTTTATTTGGACAGATGCCTTATTTTATTACCTTTCTTAAAATACCCACAGTGCTGAATAACATTCTGTCTGAGGTTTGTTTTCTTTTCCTTCTATCAGCTTCCAGAGCAGCTGCTAGGCATTTTCTTTTTAATATGATCTAGGATTCTCTGCTGCCAGTAGATAGAAGCTGAATGTAAATTTTTCCCCTCCCCCCAGAAGCGCAAATGCAAATAAAGGGTCTGTAAGCATAATGAACAGATGCCTTTTGTCATAGCTAAGTGCAGAAATCAATAATGCAGTACAAAAGCTGTTTAAAGGTAAAATGACAAATCTAACAAAAATCTGGGATGCTTATTCAGCATCTTGTCAATTTTCTGCATTCTCTTTCATCTGAATGATAAAAATCTGTGTTATGGTGAAATATAGTATGAATTAATAGTAAGAAATTTCATGTGCTTGCAAAAGAAATAAAAGCATATCTATTTGCAATTCCTTACAAAGTATTGTAGTAATAGTTTCAAAACTGGGGGAAATAAAGAAGAATAGCTAACACAAGTGGTTTTAATTACCACTAGGGAGGTAACTGAAGTTTTTACTGAGGGGACAAAGATAGACTACATACCTTAATAAAGAAAATGTGCCAGTCCTTCAGAGACTGGATAATAATTTTCATTGTTATGTTTTAGCTCCTAATGTTCTAGAAATGGAAAATGTACAGTTATGAATTTTTGGATAGCTCCTATGTGTCATAGATGGTGCAGTGATCCTATCAACCACAGTTAGATGCAGTGTATGGTGGCATGTTGCCTGTCTCTATTTTGCTTTGTCAACAGCTGTCCCATCACAAAATGTTCTTGTTTTTTTCTAAAGCTAATAATTTTGCTGTGTTCAGTCCCCCTGCTCTTGGTAGGGATGCGACCCACTAGATCAGGTTGCCCAGGACCCAATTTAACCTGGCCTAGAACACTTCTAGGAGTGGGACATCCAGAATTTCTCTAGGCATCTTTTTTCAGTGACTCACCACCCTCATTGTAAGGAATTTCTACCTAACATTTAGTCAATCTCCTCTCTTTTAGTTTAAGGGTGATGTGTTTCAATTTGTCAGTTCCTCTTCAATCTACTTTGTTTTGCAATGTGCCTGAGGGAGTCCCTCTTCAGCTGAATCTGCATCCTTCTGAAAATCTGAATGTGATGTGTCAGTATGTTTTAAACTATGTTAGTTAACACTCATTGATATTCTGGTAGCTTGATTTTTAATAAGCATATAAAATGTAGTCCCTTGTAAAATGTGCATTATTCCATCTTTTAAAAGTATTTCTTCCCCATGATTTTTATTGCAATTGCATGGTTCCTCAATCATGATGGATGTCTGCTTTCTTTAGCGAGTGTATTGCATTTTTACAGACCCATGAATATGGGATTGCGGTGGTTTGCAGCTGGCCACAGGCTTTGTGTTTAGGACAACAAAGTCCTCATTACCTATTTGGCTTTGGCTGGCTGGACTTGTCTTACCCTGCCTGCAGGTATGATCTGACTTGTAAAAGCATATATCTAATGACAAAATAATAAATTTTATCTGCCTTATTATAGCTGTTACTTAGTTTTGTGCAGTTGTGTGGTGTAACCCACTTTGGTATATATGCTTTGTATTTAATGAATATTTATAACATGTAGTTACTCTGTGTAGAGTTAATTACCTATAACCCTAGACTAAAATGGAACACAGAAAAGACATGTGACCATAACGGACACCTTGAAAGTACTGGCATGGGGTGAATCTAGAGGCCTCAGACCTATGAACAGCTTACCAGTGGCCTATTACTGGTCATCAAATAATGTAATCTTGAGAGCAGAATGAAACCAGTTCTATGGTGTTGGTGGTTGGGGAATTTTTCCCATTCTGTTGCTAGGGAAACCTTAATGACTGGGTACTTAAGAGACAAAAGACGTGGCTGGGTGTAGTGAGGGGAGAAAAAGTTAGCTGGCCACTGGTAACCTCACTTGGTCCTGGGGTATCAGAGGGGGACAGTGGAGCTGTGGTTTTTTTCCTTTCGCTGTGACCGCAGGAGCCCAGCTCTGCACTGCCTTTTACTTCTTTTCTGGGTGAGCCTTTGTTTGGGAAAGCATGGGATCCCGACCCTCTTCTCTGCCTCCTGGAATGTGCATCTCTCCGGCTGGGTCCGGCAGCTGCTGCAGGGGAGCCCGGCTGTCGCTGACGCTCATTCCCCACCTGCTGGGATGCACTGCGGCTTCTGACACTGCTGTGGAGTTTCTGCCACCTTTTGCTTGCTAGCCCGGTTGAGTCAACCCTGCCATCCAGCTTGCTTCTCTGAGGTTTCCTGAAGTAGCCTGTGCTGCCATCCAGCTTGTCCGCCATTGTTCATGTGAGAAAGAGACCTGAGCTTGTGCCACAGCGCTCCCTGCAGGTGCAGGGGAATCATCACCCCTGCCCTGTAGGACCCTGACAGCGCCCCCTGCCGGCTGTGACTGTAACTGCATCAAAGCAGGGGGGTGGTGTCTGGCAGCCCAGAGAAAACTGCCACCAGGTTTCTGGTTTGTTTGTTTGTTACTGCTACTTTTATTGTTGCTTGTTTTCCTCCTTATAGATACTAGTAAAGAACTGTTATTCCTTTTCCCATATCTTTGCCTGAGAGCTCTTGATTTCAAAGTTATAACAATTCAGAGGGAACGGGGGTCATATTCTCTCTTCTAAGAGAGGTTCCCACCTTCTGTAGCAGACACCTGTCTTTCAAACCAAGACATAGAGGAAACCTTTTCTTATACAGTATGTTCCTTTTGGCTGTCTCAACATCCTGAATGTAACAAATCATTGGGAATTCAGGCAACCTGGTCTGTAACTTGGGTATCACACCTCAGTTATGGTATACCTCCTATGATTTTAGGTCCTTAGTGCAGGGGAGCCTGGGTTCCTTGCAAAATTAGTGGGGCTTTGAGGGAGAACTCTGAATGCTTACCTGGAAATTGTGTTCTTTTCATTGACTGTGTAAAGTCCGTGTGCTCCCAACTTTAGCATTTTTACCAGATTTATCAGTTCTACTTCGCTTCTTGTCTATTTTTTGTTTGGCCACTGTGTCCTCAGTGGCAAAACTGTTAGCTTGAAGCCTTGATTATTGGAGGTTCTTCAGATTTCCTTCCTTGCTTTGTTTCCATTTGTGTTGACTTTCACTCTTTCCTGTTTACTGGTCTCTTTACGCCATATAACATTTTTAAGTAACCACTCTCTGTAATCCGGTGTTCTTAATTTCTCTGAAAAGCTGGGGCATGCATGCCATTTATATTCCAAAGATGTATTTAAACTATAGGTAAAATGACTAACCTGTGTTTCAAGTGTGTTCACTTGAAAGATATTTTCTTGAAACTTTTGGATGTATAAAGATGGCTCTTCATTTTCTAATAACGAATGCTGTGAAATCCAGAGTTCTATATCTTTCTTGCCTTGCCATGAGCAAGTTCTTCAAATTCTTGAGAGATAGCTTTTTTCTCAAGTTAAAACTGTTTAGCCATTGCTGAGGTTTTTTGACATCTCATTTTAGAGTTTAATAAAATTCTTCAAGGAAGTCTATGAAATTTGTACTGAAAGAAGATTGGACTTGAGGTCTTCAACCTTTGTTTAGAAAACACAGTAACTTTACTCAACACCAGGCGGTGTACAATATCTGATTAATGCTGTTGTGGTTGATGTGATCTGGAGCAATACGAAATCCTTTTTTTAGGTTTCCAAGGAAACAGTGCAATAGGGGCATATGAGGGCATGATTATACATGTTTATGTATAACAATTTCTTAAAATATAAAAGAAGTAAGATTGGAGGTGGGCTAAATATCCATATTTATAAGAGAGCTATACCCAGCCTAGCTCTTCCCATACAGCAATGAAAAACCTTTCACCTGCTCTAACAGTCTGAATTTTGCCTATATGATTTTGTACCAAGCTTTGGTACTAACAGCTAGCCACAGTGTAGTTTGTTTTTTCACCTACCCCAATAATAATCATCATTACTTCCTAAAGGTTGTTTACTGTATAATCCTAGAACAAATTCACCTACAAAATAATTAATATCTGTGGCATTAAATACAGTCCTTAAGATAAAATAGACTTCCCTGAAAGCTTTTCCTTGTAAGATTTGTTTATGTACTCAGCTGGAGATGTGTAGGCGATCTGTTTTTCATGAGAAGGAAAGTTTGGTCAGAGTATCACGTTCCTTGGAGTTGCCAAAATTAATAAAATGTGAAGAGGAAAAATATAAAAGTTGTCATGGTAATTAGATAACTGATCTGCAGTAGCCTGGACTGGCAGTACATAGTACAGATTTTTAAGCTCTAATTTTAGGAACCACCAGACTTCAACTAAATTTAATCAGTTAAACAGTAACATGGTTGTAGGGAAAATTTCTTTCAAAGCTGAACGGACTGATGACCTTGTTGTTCAGTCTGTGTTGTGCATGTTATTTGCTTCAGCTTAATCTCAAGTTCGTTATAACTCTTCCTCTGAGTTGTCTGTTTATCTCCAGTTGTTCAGTGTGTACGAAGGGTTTGCTTTTATCTTCTCCTTGATCTCTATGTTGACACGTGATATGTTGTAGTAATGTTGAAGGTCAGGCAAGATTAATCTTTACAAGCTGTGTCATTCTGACACTTGCTTCAGTGATTGTATTTGAAATAACCAAAAGGCATGCCTGTTGCTTTTGTTAATCCCAACTGTAATGAAGTATGCTCCTTGCAATTTATTTGTATATTGCAGATGTAGTAGAAGAACTTATGCTTCCTTGGTTCTAGAGCAATAAAATTTGGAAAATTATTATATGTTCACCCTTGTGTTTTGCATGTCTTCTAGCAAACATAAGAAAGAGTATGATTGATTATCTGATGAATGTTGAAAAAAAAAATTGTAATTTCAGTCATTATGAAATTATTGTTCCTAAATAAATAATACTGATTATGCTATATTGGTTTACAAGAATATTTTTCTTCAGATTTTGGATGAATAAATTGCATAACTTTGTATCAGGTTAAGTCATGCACTGTGATGAGACTTCTGTGTTTCACCCATAGCTTGGGACCATTGTATGTGCACCTTATCTTGCATATCAATGAAAGCAGGATTGTTTTGAAGGGAATGAAAAATTGAAATGGTAGTAAATATTGCTGGTTGAAATTTCTCCAAATTGACCTCTTGCTAGTTCTCTTTTTAGTTAAAACATTGGTCCATCCCTATTGAGATAATTTTGATACTTGTCATCGTAGTTCAATTATCAGTAATAATTTGCTAATGCTTTTTCATGGGTAGTTGTTTTCAAGTCTTTATTGATTTTTGGATGTTGGTACCTTTCCCAAATACATTTTAAAATTGAAATGGGTTGGCTTGCTATTACTGAACTTCCTCTGAATTTTCTGTTCTCAAGAATACATGTATACTTGCAAATATATACAATTTTTGAGGAGTGATAACAATAATCTGTTTGAATGTTTTCTTTTTCTTTTTTTTTTTTTTTTCTCTTCATTTTCAGGTCTGGCAGTTTCTCTTCAGTTGCTTCATGGAGACATAGAACAAATTCGGAGAGAGTATACATCCAGATTTACCCATGGAGTATCCATAACAAGGAAACTAGGTTTTTCCAATATTATAATGCCTGGTAAGTTAAAGAGAAAAATATATCAATAAGCAGTAAAAAAAATAATTAATCGGAAATTACTTGATTTTCCGCTGGTTTTCGAAGAAATACTGTATTCTGAAATTTCTTAAGCAGTTCCAGAGACTTTTATGTTAGCACTTTTTCATAAAGTAGAAGAAAACTATGTCCCAGTGGCCCCATTAGTAGCACATTGTATGGTTACTATGCCAGTGTCAAAAGGGCATATGGCTATAGCAGCCTTTTTTGAGAGATGGAACCTCACTTTATAGAAGTGAAGATGATTGAATGCAAGACTGCTGAGCTCTATGCAGAGAAAAAGATAACCAGCAGAACATTTTGTTCATAGGAGCTGGTAGCTTTCTAAATAAAGACTCACAGAATTTCACTGGTACTGTACAGCTTCTGTTTTCATGAGATTTGTGTCTCCAATACTGGAAATGATTGGAAATGGATAATATAGATGCATAGACTTCATTTTGCTTATATTGTATGACAAAATATGCAAATACTTAAACAGATGCTAAGGAAGGTAGATTTTGTCAGTATGAATATGAAAAAGCAAATATAGGAAGAAGATCATAGAACAATTTATAGTTTCACCCCTGAAATGACATTTTGAAAAGTTTAATGGGTTGCTGGAAATTTTGAAGCAAATATCTCTTTAATGGAAAAGCATACTTTCAAGCAGACCACTTTGGCATGATTATGGTGTTATGTTGTTGCTGAGAAATGTTGCAGGGAGTAGCTCATGTTTTAGTTTCAGCTGAGTCCACGCATACAGTCTTGACTTTCTCAAATGTAAATCATCCTCATGACTTTCAGATTTTTAATAGAGATTCTCCTTCATATAAAGATCTTTCTTTGCATTCCTGTGGACCTAAATCAGAAGTAAACAAAGGTTCCGAGGCAAGAATAGATAAACTTTAATACTTCACTAATCGAGGAGGTCTTAAATAGGCATTTGAAACTTAGTAATGAGGCTCAGCTTTAGCTGTGGGCATGTATTTCTCTTGAACTTCTGCCTGAAACTTGACAACTGAGAATTCACTCTTATGTAATTACTGCCAATTAAACATCTGTCCTTCTGCGTCCTTGATCATCACTACTGGTCACTTTAAACATGCACATAACACAAGTTAATAAAATGGTTTTAGCGCTACTGTGAAAACACTCTGCTGGTATGACTGCAGTATTTAGAACAATAAAATGTGTAAGTTGGGTGCCATTTAATTTGAAGTTGGTTTATATGTATATGCCTTATGGAAGCAATTCAATTGAAATTGTTTGGCTTATTGGCTAGGGTTTATTTGTTGTCTTACAGTTGTATTTGATATTTGAATCAAATCAGTGTCGTAGATAATATGGCAGATAACAGTGGAAGTAGTTTTCTGAGCACACTGTAACTTCCATTAAGAATCATTTCTTCGTTAGCTATGATTTAGTGACTTGGTGCTCTGTGTTATCGAATTTGCTAAGTTCTATAAATAGATCTTGTATCCCCTCATTTTCCAGTTGAGAAATAATGTAATGTACTAAATTGCGAAAAACACATTATAGCAGAGTACAGTGTAATCAGCTGCTGGAGGAGTTTCTTGACTCAGTTTCAAGGATTTGTGCAGGTTCAGTTTGTCACTCTTGTAGTTAAAAAAATGATATATGGGTTCTGGTATGCTGCTCTCTCAGTCCAATTCTATGCATGCATCAGTTTAAATAATGCACAATTTCTAAGTTTACTGGCATAGAAGGGATTTGTCCTACAGAGAAGTAATCATCTCTGTCTTGCTATGATGAGTTTCAAGGACCAACCAGAGCAGTATACCCTAGGCCCTGAAATGCCTGCAGGAACATAGCCTTTGAAATGCTTTTTTATTTTAAAACTCCCCTTTCATTTTGTTTCTCTTCTAGTGGTTTTTTTCACAGATAAATTAGAGAACTTCGTCTTTTGCCATTAGAAATGGTCATTAATTAGATCTTATTTTATATTTTTGTTGAAAATAAGTGTGTTGCTGTGGCTAATTAGCACTTAGGTTAGTGTTGTGAACCAGACTCTTGAATTATTCAATAAGAAATACTTCATGCTGCTAAACTGCAGTATCTCTCTCATAAATGCCATATTTTAAGTCTCTCTCCTATTCTGGTGTATTTAAACTCTCTCTGACCTTCTTTTTTTGTCATATCAATCCTTTTCACTGTGGAGGTTATGCTGTGAAAAGTAACTGGGATCCGCATACGTGCCAAACCAAAATTGAAAATTATAATGCATGTTTTTATGGAGTTATGCTTTTTGTGTCACTGCAGCCTGACACGGTGAAGCTATCCAGGACCCTTGGAATTTTTTAATGAAAAGCTCCAAGTGTTTTAAGAAAAGAAGTAGATGGCTGTGATTCAAAAAAGGCTGTGAAATAGGTAACTCACTTTATTCTAGCCAACAAAAGAAGGACAGGCAGTGAAAGTGTCAACCTGTGAATATCAGCAATATGCATTTTCTTGGTTTGACCAGGATTTCAGGGCAGACTCTATGCAACCAGTGGTAAATTCCATTCCAGCATTCTAGTGTGGTTGTCTGCAGATACATAGCCAGTATTCTTAGGAAGCTTTGTACAACATTGAAGGACAGCTGTGCTTGCACACTGAGTTTCTGTGTTCACCATTTCCTGACAACCACATCATTACTTAGTATATAAAATCCAGCATTTGATATTTACAAATATAGTATACTTTTGAGGCGCACTCTTAAGTTAAATTTATGTACATAAAAGATAATGAAATGCGAAAGCCCTTTTTCTACACGTACTTTTACCAGCTTTTTTGCTGTTTTATGTAGTTTACTCTTATGGAATCTCTTTCCAAACTTGACTTAGAGCACCTGTATCAGTGCATAACTTCAGCGCTGTTTATGCTGGTATGTTATAACACGTGCACGTGTGTGTCCTTTTGCATCTTATTGGAAGATATCTAATTCCATAAATAAGCCTGATCACTACTGTGTGTTGTCTCGAGTTTTTAGAATTGGAATAAACCCTAGCACAGCTGTTTGTCTAAATGAGGACTTAACTGGCTTAACTAGCTGCCCTCTCTGTCTGCCAGTTGTAAACACTAAAATATTGTGTGGTAAGAGGTGCACATCTTCCTTTGTGCATTCCGGATACGAACTGCATCCGCTGTACTTCATTTAAACTATACTGTTCTTAAGAGTTCTATGCCTGTTACTGGTAGTTTACTGTTAGTCATTGTCTTAACTCCTTGGTATGTTCAAAGACAAAATCCACTCAGTATGAGACCTTAGCGCATAAAGTAATCTCATGGTCTTCCTAGAGAATACTTTTTTCACTAAGCAATTCAGTTAGGTCCAAGCCTTACTTCCTGGAATTTTCCCTGCAAAGTTTCTCTATGCAGCTTTGTCTATACTGATAATATAATTCTTACTTAAAACAGCTATGGATTTGATTTTGAAAGGCATAGTGTCTTATAGAGGAGAGCAGCTTGAAATGTCTTTGTTCATAAAATATATTTTAGTGTGTAAACAATTGGCCTGTTGGCTAACTTCTAAAAAGACTTTCACAGGTGGATATCAGTTGGCTAAATCCACTCTTCTTTCAGCTTATGATCTGAACTGGTGCCATTACCACTGCCGATATCTGATCACCATATGCTTTGATTTAAGGAAAAGAGTTAGTATTTCTTCCTGTCAATCCAAGTTATTAAACTCTTATGATATTAGAAGAGGTTAAAGAATTGGTGCATCATTACAATGTTCCTGCACTGACCACTGTTACCTTGTACATAAGCTTAGAGTAGTATGTATACTGGTATCTAGAGCTGAGCTAGAGAGTTCTGACTGCAGAAATCTTGGCTTGTAATACTTCACCTGGAATTTTTTGGTCCTTTTCTAATTCTGTGATGAATTTTCACAAATAGCATTGCTAAAGACTCTACATGAAGCTCCGCAATTAATTTTTGCAGTGGAATTTTCATTCTTTCAAACTTATTTGTCCAAGATCAAAAGTTGCATTTTGTTTCTCAACTTTTTTAACAATTTCTGCTCATTTAGCAGATAGAATGAGCTGCCCGGGATGTTGCTGTCCTTTTAAGTCTCGTACATTAAGCTTTCATATGCTTAATTTAGGAAAAATAACTGAGTATTTTTACTATCACATCTGCATTACTTTATATTTGTCACCTTTTAATTAGATGTCCTTTTCCTGTCCAGTTAAGTCTTGTCAGAATCCTGTCCTTCAAAGCCACTGAATATACTAATCATGCCTTCATCTGGATTATTAAAAGGTCTTCTCATGTGCAAGTACACACTTACCAACCTTTCTTACTATTTTCAGAAGCTTTTTAAAATGAAACTAGAAATAGAATCTGTCTTTTTATACAAATAGTCTCTCAAAATGCTATCTTTGTGATAACATTAATTTTTCAATTATGTGGTTTTTGACTGGAGGCATTCATTCTTTCAAAGCATAGAAAAAGAGTCTGGAGAGCAAAAATGTAAAGAAAGCTATGGAATTTGTACCATCATGGTAAGTGTCTGTATCTGCCAGTGAGCTTGGAGTTAGTAAAGAGCTGTTGATTCAATGAGAAAAAATCTATGTCTGACACACTTAAATATTTTTCCTCCTTTAGCAGTGAATTTTTCCAAACTTCTTTATAGTATATGAAGTACAAACAGTTTAAATTTAACTTCTGCCGCTATTTGCTGTTCTGATTTCCAAGAATCCAGAAATAAGTATTTTTGATTGCTGAAAGTAATATTACATGGATATATTAGTTACACAAAATGTGTTTGAGCAATATTGTGGAGTAAAGACACCCTGCATTTTGACCTTTCACAAAACTGTAGTACTCTAGAGGGAATATCCTCTGCTTTTCAAATCCTATTTTAATACTTTTTAAAAACTTTAATCCTGTCTGTTGAAGAAATTAACATTTCTACAAGTCACTGGAGAAAACAAAGATATGACATATTTAGTTAGACAAGTGAAAAGGACTTGTATATTGGTTTTTCTTCTGTTTTCCCTCTCCTCTTGCTTATTTTCTCGGTTCATTAGAAACTGAAGGAAAAAATAGAAGAAAACTGTGGAAAGGGAAGAGAAGCCAGAATTTAACAGGACTTCCCTTGATTTAAAATCTCTGGAAGTAAAGAATGGGGAAGGGGATCTTCTGCAGTTTATAGTATTTGAAAAATAAGCTGGCTTTCTGTTGAGTGTAGAATAAGTAGCAGTGATGCATGGGAAGTGTATACAAGGATAGTTACAACTTGGAAGTTTTTCTTCAATAAACCAGGTAAGGAACACTAGCAAACCAACCACTTGAATGCTTTAGCTCTGTAACAATAAACAGTCTTTCAAAATTTATGTTGGAAGTATTTTCTTTATTTTGTAGCTAGACAAAGTCAGCAGGTCAAAGTTCACTGTTAAAAAAGTTTGCAAATCTTATTGCCCACTTGTTCAAAACAACTTGTTTTACATCTCATTGTTAAAAGGAAGAGGAAAAAAGTCACAATGGGGTATTACATGGTAGATGGTAGATCTACAATCCACTTGAAATCTGAAAGTATTTCAGTTTGAGAATTCCTTGTAAAGGAATTTGCTTAATCAGATGTTTTCTGGTGAATGTTTCTTAGGGCTTGTTGAAAGTTTCTGCAGTAAAGCTGAAAATGCAGATAAAGTTTTATTACAACACAAAAGTAAAGTAACTGAGGAAAGTAATAACAAAATCAGTTTATTCATCTCTGATTTAAATGCCCAAGTCTACTTAATCCAATAGTAAAAAGGCAGTAGTATTACCAAAGTGACCAATGCTCTCAAAATCCTAATATATGCAGAGTTGTTTTAATGCTTCACTTATATAAACAATACCAGTGATAATGTATATAATATATAAACTAGCTGCAAGTATATAAATAGTAGAAATTGTCTTAAATTTTTCTGCCTGTCCCCTGTAATATACTTAAATACAGACATACAACCTGCCCCAAATAATTTTTTGTCAAGTATCACCCAGAAGGTCCCGATCTCTGAGCTTTTCTTTGTATGTATATATTTAAGCACCAAGTAAAACATTTTCTCATTCTTGAGTCACGAGGGAATATTACTTATAAACAGTAAATATTGTGAGTGTGTGCAAAATTTGCTTGATTGTTCTTTGCCTCAATAATAGAGCATATTATTGAGAATATAAGTCAAGGTGTGCTCTGTCGTGAGAAAGCACTGAACAGACAGCTGACTGGTGGTTGTCATAGTCTTTAAAACTCAAACAAATTCACTTGCAACTTCAAGCATGTCAGTGAGATTTGCACCCCTTTTTAAAAGTTCTGAATATATTCCCTGATAAGCAGCCAGTCAGTCTTTCAGTATCTTCTAAAATGCAAAACAAAAAGGAAATTGTTTCAGTAATGGGATTTCATTTCCTACAGTGAAGAAATTCTTTGTGAAATGCAGCATGCCTGTATGTCTTCCTGAGCTGCTGTCTGTAAGAATGTCCTTCTCTCAGATAACATCCTTCTATATTGCAATTTTCACAAATTATCTTAGATTGCTTAACTAGAATTTTTAAAATTAATTTTTGTTTTTAAATTAAATGTGTAAGAAATGAGGAAGGGAAGGGAAGAGAACAGAGTGGTTGAGTGAAGACATTGCTGGTCTAACTAAAAGAGCAACAGGGAAATGCAGAAGCAGTGGAAGTAAGAGCAGGTATCCTGGGAAGAGTATAGGGGTGTTGCTCAGTTGTGTAGTGATGGGGTCAGGAACGCCAAGGGAAAGCTGGAGCTTAAATCGGCAAGGGAATGCAAAGAAAAACAAGAACTTCTGTAGGTACTTCAGCCAGAAAAGAAAGGTCAAGAAAAGTATAACTCCTTGTGATGAACATGACTGATAAACTGGTCTCAACAGATGAGAAGAAAAGGCTGAGGTACTCAACAACTTTTTTGCCTCAGTCTTCACTGTAAGTCTCTCTTCCCAACGTCTCAAATCAATGAACCCCAAGCCAGGGACTGGAGGGAGCAAAGTTCCTCCCACTGTAGAAGACCTGAGGAATCAGAACATACTGAAGTCTATGTGACCTAGCAAGATGCATCCCAGGCTCCTGAGGGAATTGGCTGATGTAGTTGCCAAGCCACTCTCCATGATATTTGAAAAGTCATGGTAGTCAGGTGGAGTAGCCAGTGACTGTTAAAAGGGAAACATTGCACCAATTTTTTAAAAAGGGTAGAAACAGTGGCACAAGTTGCCCAGAGAGAGTGTAGATGTCCCATCCCTGGCAACATTTAAGGGCAGATTGAACAGGGCTCTGAGCAAGCTGCTCTAGTTGAAGATGTACCAGCTCATTGCATGGAAGCTGGATTATGAAATCAAAGTTCACCTGCCAGAAAGGGATTAGTAAGAGCTAGGTATTGCTGTAGTATTCGAGGACTTAATCCCTTCTCCCCAGACCCAACTCCAAATGTGCGTATCATCATGGGTGTCATAGAACATCCTAGGTGCTAAAAGCTATAGCATGGATTGACTTGAAGGATAGGAGGAAAGGTGTACTAAGGTTCCTTAGCTCTCTCCTCAAGTTAAAATCACCTTCTGCATGGGCTGGTTTTTTTTTTAAAATCCTCCCACTGGTAGTTGCTACACAGCTATTTTCCCATTCTACAATGTATTCTAAGGATCTTTTCTCTAAATTGTTTTTTATTCACAAGATTTACATTCTGGGTTAATACCATTTTGTCTGTGCCACATCCAAAGATTTTCAGTCCCTACAACTGAAATTGTTTTAAGAGCTGTTCAAGTTATGTTTAGACTATAAAACATCTCATTGGCTTGTATTTTACAGAAATGTAAATGAACAGGAACTTCCTCTAAACAAAATTATGTTTTTTGTTCTTTTGCAATTCATGGTTCTAAAGGACCTACAATCCTGAGCAAAGCATTCAAAAAAGCAGTTCCTAACAAAAGCTCCTACTGAGTTCTGTATAATTATTTTTAAATTAGTGGCTGCTGTCAGGATGCAGTAACTATCAGAGATGCTTGTTCAAAAACAGTCATGCTGTGTTTTGTTACAGTACTAAATAATCAAATTGAAATTTATTTCACTAGAAAGCTTTTTGAAGATAACTGGCAAACTAAACTCTTGTTTCTAACAAAGACAGCTACCTTTGATCTTTGATAGCTATCTTCTGCTTGAGATTCTGCAGTTCTAAATATGTTTGAAATATGAGAAAAATCTTGTTATAATATATGTGTTGCAGTTGCAACTCACAGCGTCCTCAGTGTAAGTTTAAAAACAATTTTGTGATGAAGGATCATTGCTTTGATGCTAAGGTTAGGTGCAAATGTTTCTAGAACAATAACAGTACAAACAACACATTCATACAAACGTTCTCCTGACACTTGTGCTGATCTGACCTTCTCCTTACTGGTGATTACCTGTGTTGTTCCTGTCACCTGAGGTTCAGTGGGAGCAGTTAAGCCTCTCTGAGCTGGGGACAGATTGTATGTAGGTGCACCTTGGGAGCAGCAGGAGACCAGTGCTTGTACACAGGCCGTGGACAGTGATAATGTAGCCTTCAACCTATGAAGGAAAGGGAACCATGCAGAGCTATCCTATAATGAAACTGTGCAATGGACAAAATAGGACCCCTGAGCACACATTGTCATCTCCAGCCTGGAAGTTATACCTGGCTCTTTTCTCTTTACTGGTTGTTTAAAATTCATGGTTTATAGTTGGCAGGTTGAGGAAGACTGACCCCTGTTAACTGTGTCCTCCAGCAGTCTGTCTTGTGGATGTTTTTGACTTTAATTGGCCTTTCCTCCTGCTCCTTATATTAGACTTGTGCATGTAACTGATACTGATCAGGTCTCTCCCCCACTTCCATTATGCCCTTGTACAATTCATTGCTAGTTGGATTGAAGTCATGAAGCTTTTGCTTCTTCATAGGTCAGAAATCTTGAGCTGTAATGTACAGCTGGGGCAAGAAGGGAGCCCACTTTTTGTGGGCTTTGGAGTCTTTCCTCTCCCAGCCCACAAAAAGTGCTTTCAAGGTATTTTTGCCAGGTCAATGCTGCAGGACCATGTAATGAGGCAGGTACTGCCAATGCTGTGCACATTTTAATTTAGCAACCCAGACATTTCAATTCAGCACCTTTCACTTACAATTTAATTCACATACCAGAGTGAATCTCCATGCAGAATGTGCACTAAAAAGTTTGTGCTGCATCAAAAAGTTAGGATTGTGTAATCATTCACACCACTGCAGCTTTACCTTTTTCTTTCCTTTTTTTTTTTAATTTTTGATTGGTTGGCTGCTTTGGTTTTTTTGTTAAATTCTATGGAATTTCAGTTTCTATATTGCTTTACACCTCACTGTATATTAGAAGAGCTTAGTAGGAATTTATCAGCCTACTTTTGATTAGCTGGATAGGTGAAATAATAGGGTGCCTACTGAGGAGTCCCAAAGCATTGGGGTTATAGGGTCACCTCTGTAATTAGGACAGAATATACCCCTTTTCACCACATTGTATGATTGTTAGAAGAATAAACAGCTTCCCTAGATACACTCTTTGATCCTCACAGTTCTGTTTTTATAAAGAAACAGCTTATTACTTCCTATTCCCAAAGGCACCAACACCAACTTTTTTATTTTTTTGTTGTTTGCCGTCTCGCATCCAATGTACAATAATATTCTGTATTATCTATACTAGTTGTAATATGTTAACCTCATTTTTTATTGAAATAGTGTCTAGAAAGTAGCTTTACCAAGATAAGCAGCTTTTTAAGCAGTGAAATTATTCACATAATACAGAAATGCAACACATAACTTCTTTAATTTGCTTTTCTCCAGCTTCTGTTGACTCAGCTCATAACCTACATGTTTAGAAATATCTTTCACTTCTAAGGAGACCTAGGTGGTTTAGCTTCACAAAACATGTTTAGTGATTTTAAACATGTGTGGTTCACCATTTGACAGTCAATTCTTATCCAGAAAACTGACAGTCTGTCATGGTTTAGCTTGGCCCAGGTTTTTCTAGTGGGGGGGGGGGGGCACAAAGATGGCTCCTCTGGAAGCTTCTCGACGCCTTCACC
>VZRN01004857.1:2892797-2927916 GCA_013397935.1 Dasyornis broadbenti
GCCCCCCCCCATGCCTTGTTCGCTTGTGCAGCTGCTGGGAAGGAGGAAGGGGTTGAGCGGAGAAATGGTGGCCTTGAAGGGTTTATTTTACTTCTCATTTACTCCTCTGACTCTGTTAGTAATAAATTAGATCACTTTGCAACCTAAGTTAGTCCTGTTTCGCCTATTTTAAGTGCGTCTTCTCCCGGGTTTCCTTATCTCAACTCATGAGCCCTGGGTGTGGGTGTGTTAATTTGGGGGTACCTGGCATTTGGCCAGGCTCAAACCACGACATAATTGGCATCCCAACGTGGGGCTCGAGGAAGTGGAAAAGAAACTATAACACAGTCCTAGACAAAGCTGTTTAACAGTGGATTTTGACCCTGGCCAAGAATGTTACTAGCTGGATGTTGCTCTCTGCATGTTCATATCACAATCTGGATGCCCTGAATTCAGAAAGCTGAAAGTGACCTGTCTCAACAGGGGCCAGGGAATGGAAATGCTCCATCAGAATAGGGAAAAATGAGCTGCCCTTTCTTTTGAAACAAATGCTTTCAAGTGGTCTAGATCTTTCATGAGATCTTCATCTTTCATGAGTGGTAGGTTTGTCACCTCAAAAGTAGAGCACAATTTTTGATGTTGTTTTCAGTTGCTTTTTCCTGTACCAAATTTTATGCTGAAAACAGCCACTGGATATTTTCACTAAAACAAGCTCAGTGAAGGGGACTCTGTATTTCTCAACACAGAAATAAGCTGGAACAACAAGTGTGTTGCTTTTTTCATCATGTTTAAAAGCTCATGTCTGTTTGAGATTTAATTCTGTAGGTATGTTTTCAACCAGTGATTAAAATCTGATGTATTGTGCTATTTGAAATGTGCCTTTCCTATTTCTGTATTAATGCCTCACATTTGGTAAAGTATAGCACTGTAAAAAGTCTCAGTACACATACATCTATAACAATAATGTTATAGTCATGCAGGAATTTTAACTGAAGATACCATTTGTACTCACTAAAGTCTACCTCAACTCTGATATTCAGCCAGACTTGGCATTTCAGTGCTACTTATGGTTGTAATTGACCCTCTTAATGAAAAGAAGTTGCTTTAAATCTGTCTGTTGTATTGGTGAGGGCAGAAATCCCACAGAAAAATGATCCGTGTTCTTATAATCAAATGTGTAATTATAGTTGCCACAAATAAAAAAAGATTCAGCAATTTGCCGATGTTTGAATGCTTTAATAGAGGGTTTGGAATTTTTTTTAATGGGTAGTGGGGCCACAAAGGAATGCCCTAACTACTTTAAACAGACAATCTCCATTTTTGGAGTGAGAATTTCTGTTAAGGAAGATTGAAAAATGGCATTTCTACAATGTGAAAGTAATTAAGATATCTCCAGACCAATATATCAATAGTGAATAAATTTAAAATTTTTGTACCCAAATAAATTTTTCTAGGTTTTTATTCTAATATTTTTTCCAGAGTGACATTTACTTGTCAAATCCATTTTCTTTTTTACCAGCAGCAGTTTTCTGATAAGGCCTTGTGCTTCATATTTATAAACCTGTTGTCCTTCTGATTTTATGAACTTTTACTAGTAATATGTCTATTCAAATACTGCGCTAAAGATTCGTCGGGAATGTGGTATAAAATTCTTGACGTCTCAATACTCTTACCTGAACTATGCAGGTTCAATATAATTGGTTTTCTTACATTTTGGTTGCAAATACTGATCATGTTTTAAATCAATAGTGAAATATTTGTGTGTCTCCAGACAGGAGGCAAATTGACATTGAACCCTACATTTCTGTAGATATTATAAAATGTCAACTATGCCACAGACATTGAGAAAAGGAAGCTGCAGTTGTATCCACCTGATACAGACTGTAATAGCCCAGAGTTTACTTTTTTTGTTAATTAATTTTCCAGTCTATTTCAATCATCTCCCTTCTGTTTTTCTATTCATTTCCATATAAAACATGGTTATTCCTCATGTAGCGTAAGAGGATTAGTCTCCTCTTAGATTTAATTTGCCATGTATGATAATGGAAAAAAACCTGGCATTTTCTTTAAGTAGTATGACCAACATGTCTTGATTTTTTTTCAAGACATTGAAAACTGAGCAGAGCTTCCTGAATGGGTGTAGATCAGGACAAGATTGACCAGAATTATCCTTTCATGACACTGGTTACAAACACTGCCAAGGCTCTGTTAGGACAACAGCAGGTCAATATTTGAGAAAGTACATCCTACTCCTGTGTCTTTTTTCACTGTGATTTGATTTCTTCTGGTAATTATAAAGATAAAACACAACAGATTTGGACTTTTAAAAAAACCTTGAATTGCATTGAAACACCATTTTAAAAGCCTGCACAGGAATGTCTTTCACTAGGTCAGGTTGCTTAAAGCCACTTCCAACCTGACCTTGAACACTTCCAGTGGTAGGGCATCCCACTCTACTGTCATTCTCATTTGCATTTAAAGCTTGTACAGTTTATTTAAAAAGGAAAACTTAGAATTTTCACTGAGTTACACCTGGGGTACGTCATTAAATTTGTGGTGGAAATGCTTATTTGGTTATGGTTATGTTTCTGTGAAGATCCCATGGAAAATTGAAATAGGTCTGTGCTGATAAATAATAATAATAAACAAGGACTGAACGTAGCACAAATTCATGCAGGATTCAAGTTAATTTTTAATGAGAAATTGCTCCACCTACAAGTTGTTTCCTCAAATCAGCTATATAACAAAGCTGCTTTTTTTGATTACTGTGTGTTGTCATTTATTCTGAATGTAAAATGCTAGAAAGTGACCAACAGACAGCACTGACTAGAACCAAGCCTCGTACATGCATATGCTAGGCAAGGACCCAACAATGCTGCAAGCTCTTTGGTAACCATATTATACTAATTCATAAAATTTTTATAATTAAATATTACTGCAATGTAGAAATAATCATAATCCAGTTGTTGTAAGGGTAGTTTTAATGAGTTTTTAAGTTTTAATTTTATTACTTGAATAAACAATAAGAGCAGCTTTAGAGATTCAGATCAAGGGTCCATCTAGCTGAGTGTTGTAAGGAGAACCTAAGGAGAAGTAAAAGCTGAGTATGCAGATATACATGTATGGTAATTACCCCCTGATGCTCTCCCAGCCTCCAGCTATTTTCAGCTCAAGGGATTTCCTGAGTCCTTATGATTGCCTGTTTCATACTCTGTAGCTGATCTTTCTTCCACAATTTCTCCATCCTTCCCTTTTATCCTTACACATTTCTTACATTCATAACGCAAGCCTTTCTAAAGGATGCTTGGTTTTTGTTTTGAGCTTGCTTATGTGTTTGTTTTTTTTCCTTACAAGTCTTGCTGTCCATCACCTGAATAACCATCAACTTTTGCTTATTTTAAACCTGTTTCCCCCCAGGAACCAGAGATTGATCTGGTGGTTGCACACACTTATTAGTAATTCAGCTCTTTTATCCTTGACTTCACACACTCTTAAATGGATACCATCTGGTGTTCTGTTGATCCTGTCTAGCTGTAATCTAGCCTCTTCTCATGATTGTTTCAGCAGGTAACTGATAATAATGTAATACAATAGCAGATTTCCCCCCTTGTTTATGGGCATGGGTCTTGAGGGATTCATGATATAGCAGTTTCTTCTTTTACTTTTTTTTATTGTTTAGATTATGCCTTGGAGGAATCATTTCATTATTTTGCACCCAGTGATGTAATAATATAAAAGTATTAGATTACTATAGCAAGATCATTGTTTCTGGTATTTAAAAATCACTGTAGAGTTGCATGCAATAAAACTCAAGGACTATAAAGCATAGAAGTATTGTGGAAAGTTCAAGCAAGTCAAATTCAAATTGCAAATTAAAATGAAGCTGGAAATTGAAGATGCACTAATTATTTATGTTACATGTCTTATAATTAATTCTACCCACAATACAACTATGCATCCCTTGGTTGCCTTCTAAGTGACACATCTATAAATATACTAAACTATCATACTTGATTTCACCAGTGCTGAGTGAAATTCTGCCTTATTAAAAGATGATATTCCCTTTTCACTAAGCTTGCATTTCTCTGGATGAAAGCATATATTCTCAATTTCTGTTTCAACAAAATCTAGAAATAAGAATTTTAGAAAATACTCCTAATTATGGTGCTGTTCATCCTTTATTATTCTGCCTTTCACAAGGAAAGTCCAATTGCTTCAAAGTAGGTTCTGTTAATGTTTGTCAAGAGCTGGATTAGTTTACACTCTTTAGAAATGGATTTAGCATCTTCAAACAGAACAGGAGCTTCTTTACTATGGCACTCCAGTCACCACAAGTACTGCTTTTCCCCATCCTGTCCCACATGCAACCACGCTTTTTTTCTTCCTTTCACCAAATATAAACTTTGCAGTTTGTGTCAACTGAAACTAAAGTAAAACTACCTTTGATCTTGTCCACGTGATCTGTTTATGTTCTGACAGACAATTTAGCATTATACTGCATGAATGTGCAAAGAATTCCAGTTTAAATATGCTAGCAGTACTTGTAGCTACCATGTGGTACTTAGGTAGTGCCTGTGTTGGATTTGTAGTTTGAATGTCCTGATGAAGAGTCTGATTTCGCAGAACTCTTTCCAACAAGTGACAAATAAGCTAACTAAGCTAACTTTTTCCTCTTAAGATTTGGAACACCCTAGTAATGCAAAATATATTGACACTTTGTAGATTACAAATTTGAATGCTCACAGTCTGAGAAGACTGCCCTGCCAATGGAAAGAACACCAACCCCTTGGTTTTTACTTTTCAAAATAATACACTTTCTTTCAAGATTAAGTAGAAAAAAGTTGTAATCAGTTAAACAGAGAACTGTAATGATTACAAGTGAAAGAAAGTACATTAATATTGCCTTAGATTAGAAGAAAATTTAAACGAGGTGGAGCTAGACCCTAGCTTTAGTATAGCTAGAATTGCCAATGTAAAGACCAAATAGATCTAGCAGATGAGTAAAAGTCCCTAGAATCGGTTTAGTATGGCAGATAATCTTTGGGTTTTGAGAAGGATGAAGATTTTTTGGTTTCTTGTTTACAAAAACAGTTATTGGTTAAAATCCAAAAATACTCATCAATTGTGGGTGTGATACTATCCTTTGTAAGATAAGGTGAAAATCTACTTAAATACTGAAAACCAAAGTAAGTAAATTGGACTGACTGTTGGACACTTTGTATTTCTTTTCTTTTTTTGATAGGTGAAATGAGGAATGATTTATATATCACTGTAGAAAGAGGAGAATTTGAGAAAGGAGGGAAAAGTGTGGCCAGAAATGTGGAAGTGACAATGCATGTGGTGGACAGCAGTGGTCAAATTTTAAAGGTATCTTTGTTTTATGTTCTTCCATGCTATAGTTAATTTTGATACAATTTTTCATGTCTAAGTCTTTTGTGGCATTGAATGAAGAGTAAAAAAAATTCTTTGGAAAGGACATGTTTATCTTTGCTGTCTTCAAAGTGTTTCCACTTTGCTTAAAACCTTTATAAAATGTCTTTATAGAACCTTTATATATGTTTGTTTTATTTCTGTGTTTGGGAAAAACACCAATAATTGCCAACCAAATA
This sequence comes from Dasyornis broadbenti, assembly GCA_013397935.1. Lineage (NCBI taxonomy): Eukaryota > Metazoa > Chordata > Aves > Passeriformes > Dasyornithidae > Dasyornis > Dasyornis broadbenti. The sequence goes on from VZRN01004857.1 coordinate 2,898,386, forward strand.
ACTAATGATTCCATTAAGATGCTGAAGAATGCTGAAGAACGATCAAGTTTTGGAGAATTTTTTATTTCCTAATAATTATTCTTAGAAGTATGCAATTTTTTATGTTATGCAGAACAACATGTTTTGATAATTTTTGATTTTGTGTCTGATTTTAATAAATCAGGGATCCTTGCTGCAAAAATCACCACCATGTATCAGTACAAAGAATAAATTAATGTTCCTTCTAATCTTCAAATTTCATTGTGTGCTGCTGGTGATGGCTTACAAACAGGCTGAGGTTTATATTTTAATTATTAATAAATGACTTTCTCAAAACTTTTCTGTTCTCAGGAGATTTCTATTCACATTCAAACTTGTCCACACTTTTTTTTTTTTATTTGAAAGTAGTTTTTTTGCATATTCTGCATGATTTCAAGGGCTGTGGGGTGACACAATGAAGAAAGGCTACACGAATAGCCTGGTTCAATTTGTGTGTTTGTATATCTGCAGTGACATTGCTCATATAAATGCATGGCATGTGATATAGATACATTTTTTTTTTATATATACACATAAGTGTGTGTGTGTATATATTAAAAAAAAAAGATACTGAAATTATAATTGCACAGAAGAAAAGCTACATCTTATCTTCCCCACAGAGAATTAATAGATATCCCCAAGTCAGGCCTTAGACAAATGCGTTTTTCTACCTTGCTGTGCAGCATCCATCCATGGGTATTGCAAAAGGCAGCCAACATTTTGCTTCTTCCTGATCACAGAATCCTCGTTGATTTTTTTAATACTGGGACATATCACTGACAGTGGCAGGGTTACAGGCTTATTTCAGATGACTGAAGGACTGAAGGTCTTGAGCATGGCTGTTCTGATCTCGGTTCCATTTTTTGTTGCTGGGACATAACATTGGCTAGACCATGTTGTGTCATGGGAATCCACAACACAAGTTGTTGCTTAAGCCTCCCTGATCACCCAGTACACCCTGTTTAACCCTTTGATTCTAAATGATGTGAATGATTCTTGCCATTTCTAATTTCCTAAGTGGCAAATATTTAAAAAGTGCTACTAGTTTTGAGGGTTATAAGATACTGAACATAGTACCACATTTGGCGTTTATGATATGAATGTAAACATTAAATAGTCTTCCTTGATGACAAGCAGTCCTTGATGACATTTTACCAATGAACTAATCTGTCCTTAATCATATTTTTTCTTCATTAGGATTTTATCTCATTTGGCTCTGGAGAGCCACCAGCCAGCGAGTACCATTCTTTTGTGCTTTATCATAACAATGGCCCCAGATGGGCTGAGCTGCTGAAACTCCCTATTCCTGTGGATAAATTCAGAGGAGCTCATATCCGCTGTGAATTCCGGCACTGTTCCAGTAAGTGGTGCTCATGACTTCTGCTCATCCTCCCATTACAGCTGTAGCAGTCAGCACACGAGTTTCCATAACACCTCAGGAAAAAGACAGCTGCGTGAACTTTCTCTGTAATGCTTTTTTCACTTGCAGAATTCTAAATTTTTTAAAACATTCTGAAACATTTTAGAGATGTTTTTGAGGTAAAAATTGATGACTGATTCCACATTCTGTGTTCCAGGTTATCAGAGACAGGTTTCAGAGAGGTGGATAAACTTTTATATGTTGCTAAGATTGTGTAGTTGGTGGCTTACACTATTTGTTGTTAATATTTGCTAAGTTATTTCACAGTACTCCCTTCTGATTTTAAGTGAGATAAAAAAGAATGTTATAGGAGACAATGTGCAAATTGGAACAGAAATTCAAGATAATCTTCATCTGGTTAGCTGTAGATAGCTTCCAGTATACTTTCTTATGCTGCATTATATACATTTATTTTGTCTAAAATGTATACTATTATCTTTAATTGTTGCTATTTATATATGTGTTTCAGCAAAAGAAAAGGGTGAGAAGAAGTTGTTTGGCTTTTCTTTCGTGCCCCTGATGCAGGAAAATGGGAGGACTCTGCCAGATGGCACCCATGAACTAATTGTACACAAGGTAATTTGAATTAGCAGTCATTTCCTGTAATGATTTCTCTGGAACATACTTTAAATGCCCAGAGACATTAAGTTGAGAAAGTCTGTATTGATTATTGAATGAGTAATAATCTTGTCACTGTTAAAATATCCATTGCTGATTGTTTAATATTAACCCTCCTGATATAAACTGCAATTGAATCTAGGTATATGTTTCAATGCACTGGTTTTCCTAAGCCTTACTATTATATCACATTGTGTTATAATGCATTTCACAAAGGTAAGTTCAATTAAAACACACAAAGGAAACCCACAGATGATACCCGTTCCTGAATTCCTCAAGTTGGTAAATGAGACAAGCTCATTTTTGCAGTTCTATTCAATGTTTTAATTTTTAGAGATATTTTAACTTTATGCAGTTCTTTTTCCACATAACAGTTGCTTCTTACTTCAGAAGATTTTATATGGTCCTAGATAAAGTTTAGATTTCAACACGAAAATTTGTAGCTATTAATTTAATGTAACTTGTGCAAATTTGTTAGACTTCAATGTCAATATATGATGCTATGTTCTAAAACCAAAGTTGCAACAGGCATAGTGGAAATTCTTCTGTTTCTGGCAGAGAAACAGTGATTCATATAATTTAGAGGTTTGGTCAATTGTTTTGTGCAGTACAGTTAGTTTAACTAGTTTGTTTTTACAGTGTGAAGAAAATGCAAACCTTCAGGATTCTGGTCGCTACCTCAAACTGCCCTTTTCAAAGGGAATATCCTTAGGAAACAACAGCCAAGCAGTAAAAACCACTAAAGAGTCCTTCTGGATTACATCATTTCTCTGCTCCACTAAACTCACACAAAATGGTAGGATATGTTGATTCTTGAAAACATGATGAGTTGAAATGAGTGTGATAGCCAGCCTTTTCCATGCCAAGCAAGCATGGATGTACTCAAAAATACCTTATGTTCTATCTACTTTATAAGCTGGTTTTCCTCATAATTTTTTTATATCCAGATGGAAACAAATGCAGCATGATAAACCACTGTTTTTAAGTAGTTCAAGAATGCTTTTTAGATGACCATGATATTGGAATCAAATGCAGCACTTCTGGAATGAACTGTCAAAACCCAGCTGCTTTACAAAACCTCTTAATCTGTCTGTTGTAGAGTTTTTTATGAAATTCTTACTGTCAGCTTTAGGCTGTAGCAGTTTGTTTCTAATTAGACATGTATTGCTTTTTTTGTTTCTCTTCAAACCAATAAACATTTACTACTACTTAAAACAGGCTTATACACTGGCTATAAGGAGCAGCAGATAGAATATGTGTTTACACTCTACCAGTGCTCTGTGTAAAATTCTTAAGGTTCTTGTTTACTTGCCATATTAATTACAGTTTGTAACTAAAACAAAAACCTGGGGAACCATTTTCTACAAATTTCTAAATACTGTGGTTTTCTTTGGTAGTATGTTTCTGACCATTTTTTGATAGAACCACAATTTTACGTTATTGCTTTTCTCTCTCTTATGTGTGAATATCTGTGACTTTACCCATCTTCTCTGTATGATAATAAAATTGCTAATTGCTTGCAGATTTATTATAGACATTTAACAAGAACTAGAGCAGCTTTTTAAATTGAAATAATCCTCTTAATTTGTACCCTTTAATAGCAAGTGCCCAAAATAGAACTGTGTGCAAACAGTAAGTGGTTTGTTTCCTTGTGCATTTCCTATTGTCATAGCAATTACCTTAGTAATGAAAGTTACCCAATGAAAGATTTTCCCAAAGGTAGCTAATAGGCAATCAGAGATTAAATGTGCTTCAGTTAAAGGCCTTGATTTAGGAAATCACATGAATCTATTAGTACTTACACATGCATAAAAATGCTGCCTGGAACTTAATTGTCTCACTGAAAAATAGTTGACTTATTGTCTGGGGTTCTAATACTAATTTTGTTTACAGTACAGGAGCTATATTGTACTTAATGTAAATAGATGTGTGACATAGGACATAAAATTTCCTCCTTTTTTTTTTTTTTGAACCATATTCTGAGTAAGAGGGTGTAGAATATCTGAATAATATTGATCCCCTTTTCAGCTCTGAAAGAGTTAACAATTATTTCAGCAGTACTTCAGAGGGTGGAAATATTTTCAATAGACAGGCTCATATTTTCTCCAAGGATCTTCTTTGGGAAGTTCATCTTGGTGAGTTTCCAAATCCCCATTCTTTTAAACAAAAATTTGCCAAAATCTATTGCATGCTCAGAAAATGAACATAGAGCAAAGCATGTGGATATTTGGTCATGTGAGCATTACTTCAGTTATCCCTGAGAGAATGTAGCTTATGTATTAAAAAATACAGGATTAAAAAGATCTCTGTGTTTAATTTTTTTAGTAAGCATTTGTATTGGTCTTTTTGAAAATTGCTGATGATTTTTTAATTTGTTTTTAAGTTTGAAGATTTTTCTGAATGTCTCAGAGATTCACCTGCTCTTTACAAATAACCATGTCCAGTCTGAAAATGAATTGAAAATTATTCTGTTGTCTGGCTATGGGGTGGGGAAGGACCCCAAACCCAGACTTGTAAAGGGTGTGACTGAAATAGGCTGTGGCTTTACTTGCTTGCTGGGAAATTTTACTCAGCTGTCATTCTCTCATTGATTGTTCCCACATGCCATCAGCTCTCATGCATATTAAAATTATGGGGACTGGGGGACGGAGGCTGATCCTAGCTGTTGGGATCCATAACTTCCTTACCCTGGGTGCTTTGGAGGGATTATTAGGTTTATTTCCAAACCATTTTTAGGCACCTTCTAACCAGGGGACCCTGTGCGTTCATCATGGCTAAGAACGCGTCTATCTAATCTGTCTGCTAGGTAGTTTTTCCTTCACTTTTCCTTTTGATCCTGGATAATCAGTTTATATTAGCAAAAAAAGTATTATCTATTATATACTATTATCTATTATATTCTTAGATAAGTAGTTATTTTTCATTACTCAGTTTAGTTTTTGACATATAGGAGGGATCTCTGGCTGAAAGACAGTCAGGATCCTTCCAGTAAGTCAGAATATTTTAATGTGTTGGCATCCACGTGTTTCTCAGCACTGATCGGTGTGTCCCTGGTCAGCAGCTGTTCAGCAGCAGAGCAATGTGCCATACAGCATGGTAGAGGTGTAATCCTTCTAGCTGCATTTTTTATAAAAACAAACCAGTGAATCAATAAAACAAAAGCAGCACTGGGCAGCTTTCCTAGTAACCCCAGTTTGGAGGAAGTGGTGGCAACCACAGAAGCAGCCTGTTGGAAGAGGCATGCTGACTGCCAGTTCTGGAATTCAGTTTTTTCCTTCTGTAGTGCAGTAGCATCGCAACAAGCCAATTTCTGATATCTCAGGATTTATATAAGAGAGCTGGAAAATCATCCCAAAGCACTTCCTTAAACACATGGTTCTAAACCTTCTATTAAACCTAGCACTATGGATTTAAATTACATGCTTGGAGAAGAGATGTATTTTATTTGGTAGGGGTAATAGGTCAGGTATAGTCTGTTTTATATATACAGGCCTTGATTATTTTTAAGAGAATGCATTAGAAATATTTTTATGCTTCAGCAAAATTATTCAGCATCAGTGACTTTTTCCCCTTTCCAAAACTATATTTTCCTAGTGGGCCTGTTTCTGGGGACAATTTTATATTCTCGTGTCTCTTACTCCATGACACGCTGCTATCCGTTTCCCTTGTGATTCACATGTCAGATTTTCTATTCATGTCATTTATGCTTGAGCTATTCGCTAATGTTGTCTTAGCAATGTCTTTCCTCCTTAGCACTTCCCTTGAAATAAGCCCTTTGAAGTGAGTGTCTTACATTTGCTTTCTTTTTGTTTTCAAATCGCCCAACAAATCCCTAAAATTGAGTGTCAACTATTTTCCACCAAGTTCCTCCAGCAAACCTGTAAAATGTTTTTCCTGCTCTGAACTGACAGCTTCAGCTAGTCTCACTACTTGTCAGCTTGAGCTGAGGCTTAAACAGAATAAAGTGTAGAAATACGTTTAATTATCCAAAAGACAAATGCAGTTCACTGGATTTGTAAATCTTGTTTCTTAAAAACTCCTGACACAAAGAATAATAAGACCTATAATTTGTCCTTGATCTTTGGGATGTGTCTCTGATGCACGTGTGGCTCTTCATCACTCAGTGCACCTCAAGGATCTCTTTTTTCCACACCAGCACAGCTTGAAGCAAAACAAAAATGTAACACATAAATGCATCAAAAAAATTTGTACCCATCAAAAGCAATTAAGGCAGGAAAATATTTGTGAAACCTTACGTTGGTTGTTTGCCATTAGCACCTATGGCAAAATTTGAATATAGGTAGAGGTTTATTTAATGTTAATGAGGTAAAAATTATTACTTCATTTTTTGTGGGATAGAGGAACTTCCCTGGAGCAAACCAGGAAAGAAATGACACAAAGATGGTGTTGTTCAAGTATTACTTGAGTGTGAAAACAGTCTATGGTAGAAAGCAGCCAAAGAGATGCTGAAACAAGAGAAAAACTTGCTGCTAACTTCTTAGTTTAATAACTACTGAGAACACTTCAGAAGCACTGGGTCCTTCTAACAGTGCTGGGCAGTGAGCAGCTAGACTGTAGTTCAGCTTAAACTGATGGAACAGTTGGATGGTGATTAAGGTTTTCTGCTTCAAACCACTAGGCACTGAGAATTTCTGAAAAGCTGGTCAGTGAAGCATGGAAGTAGTAAACTTGAACATAAAAAAGCTTTGGGATTTATTTAATTCAACGGTTCAAAAATATGTGTAGCTTTTACTGAATACAACTTGGAAAGAGCACTGCAGATGTGTCCAAGTTCAGCAAGGAAAAACTGCTGAAAAGCCAAGCCAAGTTTGCAAAACTATTTTAGGATGTTAAATGGTATGGAACAAGAAATTCTCAATCCTATAGCAAGGTGGCTTTTTAGTACATCTCTGAAGCAGTAAAATATGTCCAAAAGACAATTAAATGTAGAACTTAGATTTAAGACAGGTGGAAGAGCAGATGTCTTAACTGGGACATCACCCCCCAAAGAAATGTAGGCAAGTACTTACAGGAAATCATGGATGAAAAAATTGATATGTAACTAATTGGGATGTGCTGTAAGATGAGTTTATCAAAGACATATCATGCCAGAATAAATTTCTTAAACTTTCTTTTCAAAATTTTTTTTAGTTATTATCAAGAGGAAATGTAACAGTTCAGTAATACACCACGTGGGAGAACATATAGATTAGAAATAAGAATTTTCAAACTGACAAGTAAAAGTTAAAATGGAAGAGGCAGGTTGCACTGTAGTGGAAGGAATTTCCTTGCTGAGCAGAAGGAAAATACTACTAGATCTGAAGAAATCTCTGCAATTTATCTCTGTTTTAAAGAATTGGAAGGGTGGGGGGTGAGAGTAACTTCACTAAAATATGAGACAATTTTCTGATAGTATGTTGTTGAAAGGTCTTATCAGGTGAGAGGGACAAAATCAAAATATGATACAGCAAAGCTCGGTAACTTTGATTTAAATAATTAGTAAGAAAGAATAGAAATTAGATTGAATCTAATGGTAGAAAAGGAGGAATACACTAATGGTGACTCCTGGGGATTCTGCTACACCCAGGGAGCTGAATAGTATTAAGAGAAGAAGCATCTTGTTGGTGACATAAATATGTCTATCTAAAAGATCCTCAAATTCTAGAACATACATGTCAGGTGTTTACAACAGACATATGAGCTTGCTAATGAAGTAGAAAACAATGTTGTAATCTTATCTAATGTAGTTATCATTTCAGTTAAGAAAGCTGAAGGAGAATTAATTAAAAGTGGAGCAAGTGTGGACGCACTCTGCTGTCTTTTAGCTCAGAATAATTTATCTTCCAGAAGATATTGTTTTGCTTGTTAATAAAGCAGGATCTTAGAGGCAATGTGCTTGTTCTCTAAAAAGACATAGGAACATGAGTATTTCAAATATATTTAAACCAATAATTAGGAGATTATTTCTAGCTGTCAGTAACTCTGGAAGGCATTCTTCAATGGGATGAGAGAGGCTAAAATAACTGCTTTTCTTAAGATAGTATCTGAACTAGATTGTTTGATAGAGTTGCTACAGGAGACTGATTTCAGTGACCCAGTACCATGTTCTTATGTTTGTATTGGTGGAGCAATTACAGAATGGAATGAAAATTTGTTGTTGGGAATATCATATTATAGGAAATCTGGAGGTGTTTTGTTTTAATGATGCCAAATTTTGCTGAGTGGACTGTAAAAGTGAAATTTAAAATCTGAAATGCTGCTTTGCTTCCAACTTTAATCTTGCATTTTGTTTTTGCAGGAGATATGCTTGACCTTCTAAAGTGGAGAACCCACCCAGACAAAATTGCAGGTTGCCTCTCAAAATTAAAAGAAATTGATGGTTCAGAAATAGTGAAGGTATATACCTTTTTATACTTTTAGATTATATGAGGGAAATCATGTATTTCCATGTCACAGAAATATCTTTTTAATAACACTGTCTCTTAATCTCTCCCATCAGTTTCTTCAAGATACACTAGACACTTTATTTGGGATTTTAGATGAAAATTCTCAAAAATATGGATCAAAAGTATTTGATTGCTTGGTAAGTTTCATTTTGTGATGATGCTTAACAGTAGTTAAAAACAAAGTAAAACAAAAAAATGGTGTTGGGTTCTTTTTTTTTTTTTTTTTCTCTCACATTTAGGTTCACATAATAAATTTGCTGCAGGACAGCAAGTTTCACCACTTTAAGCCAGTAATGGACACTTACATTGAAAGTCATTTTGCAGGAGCACTTGCATACAGGTGAAGTGTGTACTTTTTCTATTTGATTTAATACTGACAGTTATTACTGAACTAAGAGAATCAATCCTTAGGTTAAAGAAACAGTGTATCCCTGTTAAAATCATTCTACTGCCTATTTAATGCTGGTATTATTGCCCATTCATCAGAGATCTACTAGGTGCCCTTCAGCAGGCTGAAAACAAGTGTAGGATTGGGCCTGTGGTGATCAGCGAAATCTAGTCATATTTTATTTTGCCAGTGTTTCCCATATGACAGCTATTGGTTTGCTTTTTATGTGCAAAGTTAACCCTTCTCCCACTTCTGTGTTATAATACCTTCTGATGCGCTATTTTAGAGATCTTATAAAAGTACTGAAGTGGCATATTGATCGAGTCACTGAGGTGGAGCTTCATGAGCACATACAGGAAGTACTAAAGGTAATAAAAATCATCGAAGACAATTATGTATTCAAATGATGTATTCATACAGTACCCACAGGTTTAACTTAAAAAATGAAGCAGAATATATAAAAATGATGGAACAGTAGTACTAATTCTAGGGAGCTGCAGTCTTTCAGTGCAGTTGGTTGATTCATTGTTCTCTTTTGTCAGTAAGTTCACCAATGAGGCTTACTACCATTAGACTCTGGAGCTCTATGTTCCTTACTGAATGAGCCAAAGGAATCAAATATAGGTCACATTGGTGGTATTAACATGCATTGCATGAGTCTAAATGGCAGACAGGCATGCTGGCCTAATGGTTCAATCCTGACACCAGGGAATTCTACTGATTATGGTGGTCGTGGTTGTTCTTGTTGCCCTGGTTTGTATCGTCAGAAGAGCACAACTTGTGTAACTCAGGCTGAGTTATACAACACGATAATCCCATTTGGGACAGGTGCTAGAGCTGGAAATAAGTGTGGTACCCCTCTGTATTTTTTTATGCTACTGTGAACTTTGGTGTCTTGCTAATAAGGTGCGGTTGTATTTTGAATTTGCATCCAACTGTTTTGCAACTTAATTTAAGCTTTTTTTTTTTGGGGGGGGGAGGTGGTGTGGAGGGGAGGAGAGAGCGGTGTTGAGCTTTTGCTTGCTTGTTTGGTTTTTTTTTTATTAAGATGTTGTTAGTGTTTCAATTGAAAGATTTGCCAAAGTTAAGTAATGTGGTCCTGTTTCACACCCTTTTCTTTATTTGAATGATATAATCATTGCGTGTGTTCTATGTGGAGATGAGCAGGTTCATTTTTGTGAGTTATCTCTGATTTTGGCACTTATAGGCACAGGAATATATCTTCAAATACATAGTTCAGTCTCGAAGATTATTCTCTATTGCAACTGGTGGACAAAATGAGGAGGAATTCCGCTGTTGTATTCAAGAGCTCCTTATGTCAGTACGCTTCTTCCTTTCTCAAGAGAGCAAAGGAACTAGTGCTTTATCCCAACTACAAGTGAGTTTTCAATTGTGCCTTGCTTGTTGACGTCTTCCACATCCAGTATAAAAAATGTATGCCTGTTCAGAAAAAAAATGTATTTTTACTAGAGCGAAATGGCATTTTCAACTTTCCATCTTATGGTGTGAAATTTTCATACCAGCAGCTTCTAAATATGCTTGGAATAGATAATCCTATATCTGGTACTTTATTTTGAATTACAATAATTATGTTAATGGATACAAATAAAGCAATTTCTCTGTTTTGGGAATTTTACAGCTTAGTTTAACCACATTGACACTGAAGAATTTGAGCCATACAAAAGACTACTATTATGAGTGTTTTCATGCTTTACAGAAAATTTTTAAGTCTTGATGAACGATATGGTTTAATATTCAGTTGATATCTTTATTTCATTTGAGATTACTAAAATTGGCTAGCGCTAAAGTGCAGGGGCAAAACACACAGGAGACAGCTCTGGCATTGTCCTCATTACTTTCACAGTGTTTTGTTTTCATATTCTTCAATGTCTTTCTAACCCTATTTGAAGATTTTTGGAGGCAATGGAGACTACCAGTGCTGCCTCACTCCAAAATAAAAATGTTCATTATTTGAAAAATGGAAGATACAGAGGCTGTTACATTACTTAAAGCAAACCAAAACAACTCCACACAGATATTTTTCATATCATATCAGCTATATTCTGCCATCGTTTAAAAAATTGTCTTGCAGAGACATAAGTGTATTTAAAGAATAAATATTATTGTTCTAAGCTGAACTTTCACTTTGTCCTGGGAGAAATTAACAATCATTAGATATTACTTGAAGGAAATAGTCACAAGTGTAAGCCAGTTAATGAATGCGAGGCTATTCCTTCTGAAAATAAGATCACTTTTTAAGCTACTACCTACCCTTGAAACCAGGCATTTTTCTACAGTTACTTAAATTTCTGGAGTTACTTAAATTCTATTAATGTCAAAACTATTCTGACTGTCCATTTTTGCCCTGTTTCCTCCAGGCTGTGTTTCTCAGCTCGTTCCCATCGGTGTACTCTGAACTTTTGAAGCTCTTTGATGTGAGAGAAGTGGCAAATTTGGTTCATGATGCTTTGGGCAGCTTGCCAACAGTCATGCATGGAGATGAGTCCCTTCAAGCTGTTAAACTGCAGAGTATTGGGAAAACTGTAGAGAGTCACCTGTACACTAACCCAGGTAAGGCTACTGTTCTTGAGCACTGCTCTGTATAAGCTGCTGGTTTACAAGAATCCAGTTTGAATTCAGTGGTTTGTTTTTCAGAGGCAAAGACTCTTAAAATATAGGGGTTTTTTGATCTACTGGCTAAAACCTTTGCTAGAATTATTTTTCTCCTTTTTTCTTCCTCTTTGGGGCTGTTCAGCAAACAGACTCTCACTTATCCGTTAACTCTCATTTATGTAACTCCTGCTAGTTCAGCACTTTGGATCCTTCATTTCTTAATGTAACATAAAAATCCTACACAAATGTGAGTGATGCCTGGTGCCTAAAGTATGTAACAGCATAGTTATTTGCTGTGCAGAAGAAAAGAATGCTGAATGGTGGTGAGCCCAAAATTCTTGGTTTCTATTCTAAGTTAAACTCAGAAGTAACTAGGTATTAAATTTGAGATGAAGTAATTTTGAAATAAAATAATTAAAATAGAGGATATTTAAAGAATTCTAGTAAGTGTTTATTTGCTCACCAATAGCCCTGAGAGCTATTTGGGTATTGACTGATGGAGTTTAGTAGAAAGAGTAACTTTTACCATCTAAAGCATTCAAGGTAAGCACGTTGCAATGATGAAAGCTCTGCAAAAACCACCAGGATATGCATAAATACTTTGGGATGCTGCAAAATAAAGGAAGAGCTCTTTGAGCGTATTTTTTTTTAAAAGCTTTCAGTGATTCTACTTCATAAATATGAGCTGAAAGAAATAGGTAAGAAGTACGGCATCCTGGCTGATTGGCTGCATTCTGGCTGTGAAAACAGTTTACTCTTTCCCTTGGGAGCCCCCACAGTGTCCCCTCCAGAGCAGTCAGCTCTCCCTACAGCCGAGTGATCAGACCTTTGACCTCCGGCCTGATGATGACATACTCATGGAGCAATATTAAGGATGCTCTCACTTATATTTTTCATTTTCCAGACTACTTAGGGACCAGGTAGCATCATTGCCATTTTCCTCCCATTATCTCAGTTAGGTCAGCCTAACCAGGTGATCCAAATATATGAACTTGATTGGAGTTATTTAATGCCATGTAAGGGACTCTTGGGGACTTTCTTGGAACTGTAAATCTACTTTGAATTGTATGACAACTTTTGTTGTCTGCTTCCTTTTGTTAAAAAAGAAGTTTTTTTATTCAAATTCATTTTCATAATTAAGAAGATGGTTTGGCTTTAAAAGCAATGAAAATTACATGTTAAAGTTTACATGGAGTGTGGGTTGCACATGTATAAAATATAAATTTCTTAGACCATAGGGAAATAGATATGAAAAACATCAGGCAGTAATATAAGCTCCCAATGTCCATGATAGGAAGCTCAGACAAACACTTGCAGAGTATAATTTCAGTTGTCATTAAATTGAAGGATCTTGTGGAGATCAGCATCTTGATCTCTTTGCCATCAATGTTTCAGCTCTTTAAAATATGAAAATATAAGTAGACTTCCCCTCAGTCCATGCCCAGAAGGAAGTCCTATTAAAATCATGGGAAAATAAATATTGCACTATATTATGTTAATGTGTAGAGTAAACTGTACATCTCAATGGGAAGTTGAGACTTGCTGCTGTGAAAAGAATTTATTTCTGTCTCCCAGATGAAGATAATGAATGCTGCAAGCCACAGTGCTAACTAACACGCTGGAAATAGAAGGAACATAGGAAATAACTATTTATTCAAACATCTGAAAATGAGGAGGGTACTTCTTAGATAACACTTTCGGTTATCTGGAGCTTACTTTGAAACAAGTGAGAGTAGTTTAGCATGGGAGTTTTACACATTTTGTGCTGCAAGGGTCTGAACAACTAACACATTAGCTCCCACAGCTGAGAAATCAGCTGACACTAAAGCTTCTCTTCCACTGAAATTCAGAGATGTATTTGAATCTGTTGAAAACAGAAACAACAGGCATGCAGGGGTTGATTTAAGGTGCCCACACACAGATGTTCAGTACAATTTCAGATTAATTTGTTGTATCTGATCTCTCCTTGCCTCTTCAGAGAATGCAAGTTATATATTGGATTTACTGATCATGTGTAGATAGGGTGTTTGAAATGGATCTCTGTTGAGGTTTTGGTATAGTTTGCTTTGAACCATTTTATATTTTAACAATTTTAAACTTCAGCTCTTCCTATAAGAAAGAGGTACAGGGTTGTTAATAGGTGTCAATAGTAGTTATCTGCCTGGGTCTTGTGAGAAGTTAGTGGGTGTTAAGGTCTTACTTTACTTTTATTTTTCTATATTTACCTCTGCATCTTTGTTGTACACTTCCTTGGCTGTCTAAAAAGAAACACACGATGATTTTCAAGCCAATAAAGTTCATCAGTATCTTTTTCCTCTTGGCCTTTTTTCCAGCCTCCTGGCTATTTTGGTCTTTGGACTCATCCCTCTTGATAGTTGTAGAATGTCCAAACTGATGATCTACATATGCCTGTAACCAGAAGAATATCTAACTTTGTTACTTCCCATACATCAGTAGTCTTAACATGCTTGTTTGCTTTCTTTTTTGTATTAAATATTGTTATAGCTTATTTTGGGGAAGAGTTAAATCTATTTTGCTGGGAAGAGTTAGGGTAAATAACAGAGAAACGCATCTTGAACCATGTCCTTCTTGACATTGTTATACAGGAATTGGCAGAACACCAACTCTTTTTTAATCTAAGGGCACTACTTTAAGCTTGCAAATTCAGTATCTGAGAAAATGTGAGGTATGTAAGTGGAACCATCTAAGTTTTGTCTTCCAAAAATGATGAATTTTCTTGGAATCATCACTGATATAACGTGACAATTATCAGTAGAGACTTTATATTAGTAGGTAAAATCCTACAAAGAAGAAAACCTCATATTGATACAGCCTTTATCTTAGCTAATTCATAAGTTGTGCTGCAGCTCTTTACCACGTGAAAATTATTGTTACACGGCAAGAAACTTTGTGTTTTCCTGAAATATGAGTATTTGGACTTCTATGCAAGGGTAGTTGCATAAGACTCTTCCTTTCAGTGAGGCAAACTGTTTAATGCAAATAAGACGAGAGGGTTCAATTCTATGACCATTTACTCTATTTGGATGTATCAATTATATTATGAAGCTAGGAAAAATCCCAAATTGGTGCTTGATTTCATATGTTAATTTTAATGTGATTATTTTATATATAACGTATTCCTTTTCTTTTTTTATTATTTTCCTTAATTACACTGAATCCCACAATTAGTAGATTAGAAACATGATAATTACCTATTTGTTTTCTTTCTGAGATTGACTGCTTCCCTCATTTGGTCTTCGTGAATGAGTTAATCTAAGAATTACATTCTATATGTTACAGGAGAATGTACATGTAGGAAACTTTGTTTCTGTAGTCATTCAGAGACAACTGTCTGACAATCAGTAAGAGTAATTTAATATCTTTAAACTGCCTTGTGTAAAATATGTTGTTACACGTTTGACTACCTATGACAATGAAAAAAATTAATTAGCAAGTTCAGGAAATGATACCATTAACTGATAAGGAGACAATTCTAGAAGCTAGGTATTATGATTTCCCTCTTTTTCTATTGTTTTTCAGAAGATTCAAATCTTCTCATTAATAAGTCTTGTAAGATATCTCAGTAATCACTGCAAGCTAATTGATTTCTATAAAAAAGCAGATAGCCTATCATTATTGAAAGTATTCATACAAATCTTGAGTTCAGTTTTCTTAAAATACATTAAACTTTATGTATTAAAACAGGTTTGAAAAAAGAGTAAATATTTTCAAACTATAAAGGTTTTACACAGTGATCCATGGTACTATTTTGAAGAACTCTGTGATCTTTTTCAGATTAATTAGTAATGCTTAATTTGCCTTCCACAGCAATGTACTGTTCTTTGGCATTGTTTGTGTGTGCATGCTTCTATACACACCTGTGGGGTATATAGATAGATGTATGTTATATACAAAAGTTCAGTCTTTGCAAATTATGATTTTGATCAGTGGTTTATTTTTAGGCCACAGGAGGACTTCCTGAGCCATGCCTGTGTTTTCCTTCTGTACTACAGGCAATTCTTTTCTTTCACCTGAAAACAGTTCCTCTCTGCAAGGTTTGAGTTAGTTTCCCTGTTTACTGTTCTGAGAACAGTGACATGTGCATGCAGTCACAGAATAGGCATATATGTTTAGTTTTGGAATTGCAGTGATAGCTGCTTTTTTGTCTTAAGCATTTTCTTCTCCTGCCATCCTTAAGTCCAGTATTTCATCCAAACAAGGAGGTATAAATTGAATAGGTCGAGTAAAACTACTAAAACCAAGAGCAACTTCCTTGTTTCTTGCTGTTCAAGGAGAATGCTGTTTATTTGTTTAAAAGATTCCATTATACTAATTCTTTTTCCAAGCAGGCTGAAGTTTTGACCATCTGTTCAGATATAGTAATTGAAATTAATGTCATCTTTCTGAAAGTAATATTTAAAATACACTACATTAAAGAATGTCTCTGCAGATGCTTTAGCACTATGTGGAAATCAAGGAGGAAGATTGTGCTGTGTGTTAAATATTCATGTTACATAGGAAAGTCACAATGATTGCCCAGAGTCTAAGATTGCCCTCTTTCTAATTATGCAAAGCACGTACTTGAAAAGCTCTGTGTCATGATTTTTTTCTTGTCTTTCTGTATAATATTTGTAAAGGGCGAGTATTAGCATTTTAAACAGTCAGCTAATTTGACTTCCTGCATAGAAGAAAAATTAGGACAGTGACTGATGGCTCAGGGTTCTGATTATTAGACCATTCCTTGCGCTCATTAATATTTCTTTATCCAATGGCTGACATTGCAGCTGAGAACTAGTAAAAAAAGAGTAACCTGAGACAAATATTCTCCAAACTTTCTCACCTAGTCCTTGGATGGCATCAGAGTTGAAGGAGCGAGCTCTCCTGTAACACCACATCTCTCCACCTAAACAGATCAAGACAGAGGGGTATTTAGGTTCTGGGCTTATAAGGAATATACCTAAAGCTGTATATGTGGTGGTTGTTTCAACACTGGCACTGTTGCCTTCCATGTATAGTTGCAAGTCATTGGAAGATGCTTTTTGCTAATCCATTTGGTCTGGTAAAACAATATTTCTGAATATTGTATGAAGCTTTTGCAAAAATGGGATACTTGAAACAGTTGAATGAGGATGCTCAGTTTTGCCTGAGATGCCTCAGGCCACATTGTGTGTTAGAGTCGGCTATTTACAAGTCAAGTGTTGCTACATGTAGATTTTTGTTCTTCAAAATGGAGTTCACGATGCTGCATTTACATGTAAGCAGTGCACAGAGTAGAGGGCACCTCAGGTAAGGTACCAAATGCTGTGTGGGCTCCTCTAGAGTTAACCAAGAAGAAACACCTTGGCATGGGGCTGCTCCTGGTTTCTTCTCACCTTTTGAACTGAGGGATTTGAGTTATACCTGCAAAAGAGGGCTTATGGCCCAAACAATAATGCTCATAACATGAAATGTGTGAAAGACCTACTACTACTGCTCTGTGATAGTTTGAGGAGTTGACTAGTGATTGGATTGAGTTTTCTATTGCCTGCCTGCCAGGAAAGTACCCCAACAACAGAATCAAAGGCTGGTGTACATAGTGAATGCTTCATCTTGTCTCTTGATGATGGATTGTTAGATAGTCAAGAATTCAATACATGCAGGGCCTGACAGAAAGCAGGGGAAAGGAGCCATCCCCTGTAATCCAGGGGTTAAGTCTTATACAAATTGAAAAGTCCTACTTTATTGCTTCAGCTGAAGGCATTAACTCTGTTTCTTCATCCAGCAGATTTAGCATCGGGGCTCAGAAGATGGTACTTTCCTAATCACAGGTCTGCACATTAGCCATTTCCCTGCCTGTTTTCATTTTGACCCTAGAAGTGTTGCAGTGGATGGGTCAGTGGCAGCTGTGCACACTTGACATCTCGGAATACCTGCAGCAACACTTGGCTAAGCTTCTGATTTTGTGGCAGAGAAAAAGAAAATGCCTTCTTGGCATTTGTTGAGAAACTTGTGTCTGGCTGTGGTGCTACAGGCAGATGGGAGCTCTCAGGCCAATCTTCATGAAAACCTACTGAGGCACTTGCAGAAATAAGCCAGTCACTGGAGAGAGGCTGTTTATTGCCCAGTGTTGGGTTTCTGTACCACTGGCTATCAATTGATTGATGGTCTTTGCCTACTGCCATACAGTCTTGGTTTGTTATTTTCTCTAGTAGGAAGATACAGAGGAGCACCTGAATAAATAATAAGCATGAAATATCTATTTTAAAAGAGCAGACAAGCTTTTATTTGAAAAATAAAAGTATACTTAAATATTGTGTACAAATCAGCTTGTCCATGTGATTTGTCTTGTGTAATATCAATGATTAGAAAATGAAAACAAGGGAATAATAAAGCATAACAAGATTAGTGCTGTATTTCAGTAAGCAAAAGAAACATTAAACAAATAAAATCTCAGAATAAATCTATCTTCTTCTCTTTCATGGAAAAAATAGAGGAGGTAATTGAGGGGGAAAAAAGTGTTTATAGAAGGCATAATCCACAAACAATACCTGGTTGGCAAAATTATTTTAATTTTCCAGATAGACAAATCAATGTTTAGGATATAACTGCATTAATGAACCAAGGAACTGAGTAGATGAATATATTTCTATAACGCAGCTTATAATCATTAAATTTTAGTAGAGGAAATTATTCAAGTACATTTCTATGAGAATATAATTTCCCAGTTATGGAAAAGATTTTAAAACAATAACAAAATGAAAACAGGTAAAATCCTTCCCATTTATCAAGTGAATAGGTGTTTAAAGTGTTATCACAAGTGTAAGTATTGGGATTCTTCCCTTTTACTATTATCTTTAATTGTAATAAAAAGAAGCAGAAATAAGTAGCATGTTAATGATATTATTACATAATTTTCAGATAATTTGGGACTGAAAATAGCACCAAAGAGCTGTGTTTAGGAAATCAAATAGTGGAAAGGCAAGTAATTTTATGTAGACACAAGTAGTCTAAATTGCTCATACTCAGTAGGAGTGAGGAATCTGGAAAAGTGAAAATTCTGAAAGAAATCTGAAAATGCTGTTGGTCTGTAAAACAGAACTTATTTGTAACATATCATAAGTTCCAGATGAAGTCTGTCGTAATCTTGGCTCATAAATGGATTCTGTCACATGGCAGGAACAATACAGCATAATTTCTCATTGTTTTGAATACAAGTATTACTGTTCTACTTTTTTTTTTTTTTTGCATGACAGTTCAATAAACACTTAAAATTTTCACTTATATATAATATGTTCCACACAGTGGTGTTTTTCTCCATCCATGATGTAACATTGTGACGTTCAGCATATTGTTTACTCTTTAAACATTTGCTTATGATTATGAAGTAAAAGCTTCTGCTTATCAAAAATGTTGGTTAAAGCAAGCAAGCAAAAGCTTCTGCATATCAGAAATAGTTTTGGACTGAAGACACAATTTTATATGTGTATTAAAATTAAATGACTCTATGAGAAGCTCCTACTCAAAATCTTTCATTTTTTCCAGATTCTCGATGCATTCTTCTTCCAGTAGTTTTACATCATCTCCACATGCATTTACAAGAGCAGAAGGACCTTATAATGTGTGCCCGTATCCTTAGCAACATATTTTGCCTCATCAAGAAGAACAGCTCAGTGAGTAAACACCATGTCACATCCACTTGAACTTCTTTATAGGCTCAATGACATTTAATGACACAAGCTGGACCTTGCCCAAGAGCATTTAAAAGAGCTCTCTGTGTAATGAATCTGCCTAAACATGTAATTTTGATTTTTTTCATGACCCTTTTCTTTCCATGCAAGAGTATGTTAATGTATCATAGAGTGTTCTGACAAGATTTTACACTTGAGTGTTGTGTTGCAAAGAAAGAAATGTCTGCTATGTTTTAGGAGCATTTTCTTAGGGGACACAGGGCTGATACAGGTAAACAGATCTATGTGAGTATTGCAAGGGGGATTGCACTTGGTTGTTAGTTGATAAACTTTGTGGCCAATATCTGATGTTTGTATTAGTGAATTAATCTGTGAAAGCTGCCTGTGAGACCTTGCTTAGACTGGTGTATTGCAAATGTGAAGGTGATGATAGGGTCTGACAGACGACAGCATATAAGACAATTAAAACCAAGCATTGCCTGTAATTAGTGCAAGACATGCTTGTCAAGGACAGCATACGTTACCTTGTAATGCATTAGTGGGAACTTTTTTATGTGCTTCTTCATTTCATACCACTATTGGCAATTAAAATTGATCCATCAGTGATTTGGTATGGATGTGGCTTGCACCTTTGGCACTGTAACAACATGTTCATTCCAGCTGCTCCTGGATTAATATAAAACCTCATCACAAGGTGAAGTGATAGATACTAAAGCAGAGCTGTGGTTTTGGACTGGGAGAAAGCTTTACATGTCTGGTGTGAATTGCAGGAGATCTTCCATTTGGAGGCACCAAGCCAGAGATGTCACACAATTGCAAGTAGACATCTGCATAAAATTCTCCCAAATGTTCAGGACCTGCAGCTACTATTTTTAGTAGTCTTTAAGTAATTGCGGCTGTTAACAACTTGGTGACTTTGACATGATCTTTTGTAAATCAGTGCAGAATTTAATTCCTTTCATTATGATCAAGATAATTTAGAGATTAAGGGATCAAATGAATTTGCAGTAAGGCAGCTTTGAAAATTAAGGCTGTTGGCCATTCTAAAAGTAGTTTGTAGTAGTGAAGAGTCCTCATGATGGATACACTTCCTAACTACTCTGTACTGTCTGTTTTCATAAGTAGCCAAGTTAACAGCTCTTTGATAGTAGATGAAGTGACAGAGAACACTAGATTCAACTTAAGTCCAAACAAGAACTTTGATTTTTGATACAAATCATATGCTTTAGGTGTCTAGAAAGAAAAATAAAAACAAAACAAAACAAACAACTAAAATCACTCCTACACCTCAGTGTCAGCAAAGCTGATCTATTTATTTGTCATTTGAGTTTTAGCTTGATTTGTGTGCATTTGATTATGAAGAGTTTCTTTCTGTGAATAAGTGTCACATTAAATAATGGATAAGACTGCTCTCATTAAGATGGTGGTTTCTGCTGCATTGAGACTTAAAACAGTCTTGAAGCAGGGGAAACATTTTTCCTTCTGAGTTAAAAAGGAGGAGTAACTACAACTTGACTTTATCAAGTGCTTTGATGCTGGTAACTAAGGTATTTATGGTCCGTTTTGGCAGTGAACACTCTGCTTCCTTTGTATTGATGTGTACAAGCAGTTGTAGGCTTACATAAATGCCTAAGTTTTTTGTGCTACTCAGCTGCTCGGAAGCAGCGTAGCTGGTCCTCACTGATGAAGCAGGTCCTGAAGGTTGAGCACCATCTGCTTGTTTCTGGTGATAGTTTCAAAGTGTGAAACAGGATTCTGCTTTTTGGATTTTAAGCCTATCTTCACAATTTCCCCAGAACATATATGGGTATTACCTATAAAAATCTTGCCCGAAAAGTTTTTGTATATTATTTACTGCTTTCTTCTAAACATCAATTGCAAATAGAGCTATACTAATTTGATGAACACTTACACAAAGTCATCCCTGTAACTGCCCTCGGTAATGTAATTAATTGAAAAGTGTTAGGAAAAATGAATAGAATTAAACAATATCTGAATTAGAGAATAGTCCTTGTTTCTTGAATGTAGCATTCATAGTAAAACTGTAATTTGTTTCTAAAACTACATTGAAGGCATTATGCCTGTGGTCATATTTCTATTTTAAAATCTTAAATGTTTTTGGTTTTTATTTAAGGAAAAATCAGTCCTGGAAGAAATTGATGTGATTGTAAACAGTCTGCTAGATATTCTATTAAGGACCATACTAGAGATCACCAGCCGACCACAGCCATCAGGTTCTGCTATGCGCCTGCAGTTTCAAGATGTGACTGTAAGTTTCTTGCAATGAAATACCTCACAGTTGTCACTGGTTGGACTACTAGATTTGTGAATATATTGTCTTTATATTGTAATTCACAACATTAAGAGTTTGTGGATAAGAAAGAGAATGGGGAGGACAATGAAAACCTTTCCTGAATTCTATCAATTTTTAGTGGAAATAGAAAATTTTTTCATTAAATTTATTTATAGATTGTGACAAAAAAAAAAACCAAAACAAAGCAAAAAAACCAGGTCCAAATGATAACATTTCTTTTGAGACTTTCAGGTTAATAATAATTTCCGTATGTTCCTTTTGTTGGCAATGCAATAGCTTTCTGAAACTCTCCTTAAGTTTGAATTCCTGAAAATAGAAGAGTATTGATCAAGAACAGTTCCTCAAATGCATACATTTTTTTCATGATGAAACAACTCTAAAGATGCCTGCAGAATCTGTGATAACTTGTACTAATCTAAATTTATTACTTGAGAGGCATTTTGTTGTTCTCTGGGCTGAGCATTTGAGCTTTGTTTCTATCACATGAAGCTGAGCATACAGGATAGATTTAGAAGATTAGCAAATGATGTTTTGGTGAACCTGCTATAACAACTCATGGAAATTAGAAGGTTGAAATACAGGCATTTAAAGAAAAGTCTGTGATGAGCATTGATTATATAAAATGAAGTGCTAATTTGCTTTGTTTGCAGCAATGTTTTTACTTTGCTTTTCAAGGGCAAATTGGTTCTAATATAACCAGGAATGTGATCCCAATAAGATGTCAGGGGTTAGCATTTTGTGCAGAAAACATACTCTACTGAGTGATTTACCATGTCATTTGATTATACATTTGATTTATTAATTGCCCAGTGTTTGCACTGTAACAGTTTTTGTTAGTGAATAGATGGTTGCTTTTCAAACCGGAATTTCCTCTGAGAGCAAACATTTCAAAGGGATTTAATAGCAGAAAAAAACATGTTGGAGATTTTTTGTTTGTTTTCTTTTTTACTTTAGACCCACAGAGAGCAAACTGTATATGGAGTGTTTTATGGAGCTGACCAAGCTCTGTAACAAGATAACATCATGCTTTAATCACTGTGATTCAACATCAATAGACATCTAAGAGTTTGGGGTTTCTTTTCTTTGAATTACAAAATTACAAATGTATTCTGTATGGCATATCAGCACAACACAAGAAAATCCAAGCTGAAGAAAGAGTGGTAGTGTTAGACTGTTAGTGTAGCAAAACCCCGATTTTATTGGTTTCTTATGAGATAGCCCCTTGCTTGCAGATTAAGTTTTCATAAATACCATGACAGCCTAATTCTTTTGCACCATGAAAAAATTAGACTCTGAAAGTGCTTTCAAGATGCAAAATTTTCTTTTATGCATCAGAAAAGCCATGTTATTGTCACTGCAGGCTCCCAAAGAATACTTAATGTGGAAGTGACTCACAGCACACCATAAGGCAATTATATACATTTATGTGGAAATATCATACAGTATGGGCTTCTGGCAGCACATGGAGCCAAATTCTTGGAACTATTTGTAGAGCATGTATGATAAAGTACTCAATGTGAGTACAGCAGTAGAGTCTGTTCCAGTGTGTTACCATTATTTCAAACTGCATGTGTCATAAAAAATTCTTTGTGAGATGTACTGTGGGAGCACACTTGATAGAATTCTGTCACAGTTTTGAAAGAGACATAGTTTTCCTTGTGGATATAGTCCCAAACCCATCTCAGTGTGATCTCCTAGGCCCACATGTCACTGTTTTTTTTCACAAAGAAACAGAATCAAATCAGGCAGCATTGGGCTTTGTGCTTTTGTGACTCTGCCATTTCTTTCATCTCAAGTAGCTTTGATACCTGGATAGCATTTAATTTTCAGTCTTGTTAGATGGTGACCTGCAAGATGGGTGCTTCAAATGCTTTAAACTAAGCATGAAGAAGACATGGCTTCAGGGTATCAGTGTTACAGATGTAGCATTGACAAACATGGAGTTTAATGCAATGGTGAAAGTGAAATTTCTGCTTTAGTTTGTCACTAAATTAGACCTTTGGACTTCCTTAAGAAAGAAATGTATTTGCATATAAAGAGTTGGCAGAAAGCAGTACAATTAAAGTGAACTTTAATTGATTTCAGATCTTGGAAGTTCAGTCCCTCAGAACCTAAATGAACTTCTATTTAATTGAAAGCTCCATGTTTTTTAATAATTGTGCTCCTTAAATAAGACACAAAAAATTACTTAAGGAATCTACCTAAGTGATTTTAGTATACTTCTTGGCTTGACTTTTGACACTGGAATTGGACCCTAAATGTTTTTTATCAAGGTTGTTATGTGTGTGGAATTTGCTTTTGTGCACGAGTTGAAAGTCAATCTGTGGCCAGCACTGGCAGAAATCCTACAACATACATTTTTATGTTGAGTTCAACAAATGAAGCTGAATGTTCATTGCTATTTTAAAAATCAGCCTGTGTAGCTACCTACATTCGTATTAAAAGCTCAAATTTAGAAGTCAGTTAACAATTAGCTAAAGCTGATACTTTTATAACGTTAATCTGTCTGTCAACTATAATAGTACAGCTCTCTATAATAGGTTGTGATTTTTAATATACTACTATAGAAGTTGAAACAAATGTGGGAACATAGAAGAAAGGTGACTGTAAAGGACTGCTTAAAATACCTGGGCAGGAAAGGAATTTTGTCACTCAAGCTGCCAATTGGATATACAGATATTTACATGACAACAGCTGTAACCTTTATGTTTATGCCCAGAGCATGAATATTAAGAGGTTTTGTAGCCTTAGGATATTGTTCTGAGATTCTGAGTCTATGTTTCTATGAATACTATATTCACTGTAAAACAAAGGGAGGCAATAAATTTAGAATCATTACTTTCACTGTAGAATCTTGTTACTATTTTATCATCATGTTGCCACTGAAAGCCATCACCTCACACATGATCAAGTGTACAAGGTATAAGCACAAATTAATTAGGACTTCCAATGTAAAATCCAGAGCAACCACTCCTGTGAAAATATACTTCTTTTTAATATTATTTTCTGGTTTTAATGAAAGATGAAGGGAAATATTCCCAAAATTTGACTTGGTGAACTAATGAAAGACCATTTTGAAGTACTGTTATCACCTGTCTGTTCTCCCAGTTTCATTCTCTGTTCCTGTTACAG
The DNA here is from genome assembly GCA_013397935.1 of Dasyornis broadbenti. NCBI lineage: Eukaryota > Metazoa > Chordata > Aves > Passeriformes > Dasyornithidae > Dasyornis > Dasyornis broadbenti. The sequence goes on from VZRN01004857.1 coordinate 2,923,002, forward strand.
GCCAGAAAAGCTTTTTAGCAAGCTTGCAAGATTTCAGAATTGTTCTAAGCACTGGGATACAAACCAGACCTTTGACTCTCTCCTGTCCTCAACTATTCTGCAGTCAGACCTGACTGATATCATTCAGTGTTTCTTCCCAGCCCAAGAGTGAATAAGCAGACAGAAAAGGATGAATGGGAGAACCTGTTCCTTCCTATAATATCTTGGTTGTTTGACTACTCACTGGAGATATACAGTGCAGTTCTCTTTCAGTGAGAAATTCTTCTGTAAGCCCAAAGAAATTTCTGATGAAAACATTTTTAAAGTTTGTTGAGTCCTACAAATGAGTTTTCTTTTTCACAAATCTTGTTTTTTTGAGATGACAAAATGTTTGAAAAATTCCCCGCTAACTCCATTAATTTCTTCCCTAAAGGAAAACAATAGCATTCTTCCCAGAATTGTTGCAAAATATGTTTGTTTACATTTGTTTCAAAACTGAGTTGACTAAAGAGGTTGCAATTTTAGCAATCTAAGTAATTTGTTTAAAAACAGATACAAGGGAAACAAATCACAGATTAAAATTTTATTGGTTTAGCTGGCTGGAACTATTTGAAATAGATTTTTCTAAGCAAGTTAACTCTATTTAGAGAAACATATTTCCCTAAATGGGAAGGAAGTGCATAGATGAATCAATGTATATTCACAAAATATGGAGTTGAAGCCTAATTGTAGTTTAATTTCCCTTGCATTTGTTAATTATTTTGACATGCTTATAATATAACAGTTGAGCTCTAGTGTAGAAAACATAATATTTCTCCTCTTGGCTTTTCTGAACAGGGGGAATTTGTCTCCTGTTTATTGTCCCTCTTGCGACAAATGACTGATAGACATTATCAACAACTTCTTGATAGCTTCAACACAAAGGAAGATCTGAGGGTGAGTAACAGAATTGTTTCCACTTGTTCAGGCCTTTTTATTTCTCTTTTCTCTTTACGATATCCCTGTGCTTTGATGAATCACTTCAGTATTTAAATGCAACGTGTTTTGCAGATTAGCTAACTATTGCACAGGTTTTCTTGGGAACTCGGGTCCACTCTTACAGTGGGGCACGGCTGCTGTTGCTTCTGCAACAACAGCAGAGGGAATGTGGATGGAGGGGACTGTATAATTGCTTTAAAGCCATAAACTTAGCCTCTAAACCTGTTTTAAAGATGATGTCAGTCTAGGGTTACACTGCTCTTGTTTGATTCTTCCTGTCAGGCAACTGGGGATTTTTTTGTTTGCCTTATTATATGTGCTTGTTTTTTTCCCTTCATTAAATTATGTATGGCATAAGCAAACATGCAGCTTGAGAAATGCATATGCAACTAACTCTTCGTTTTTCTAAGCTGTGCAGCACGTCCATTGGCAGGAGGACATGTCAGACTTCTAATGTCTGTCTGCTCATTTTAATAATGAAAAGGAGTAGCTGCGGAGTTCTTCAAGGCAGCTTCTACCAGATTCATTAATTGAGTTACTGGGTTTTAAATTCCTTTTTGGAGGAGGGGTGGGATTAAAATTTTTTTTTTTAAAGTTAAGATTTCCTGCTTAAAGATATACACTAAGATTTCCACTCTGGTAGACCCTGAAAATCTTACATAGTACCAAATTTGATCCACACAAAAATCTTGAGTAATCATTTCTGCACATTATTCAGCCAGTAATCATGTCCTAAAGTGATATATTTTAGATTTTACTCATTAATTACCATTTGATAAACATAAGTACTGCCCTGAAAAGGGGTGTCTAGTCAGGGTACAATTTCAGATTTATTTAAATTCCTGATAGCTGCTTAGAGGTGAAGAGAGCATACCATTTGTGAGTGCCTTTTCTTTGAGTGAGATGGTCATATTGAGCTTGACAGATAGAAAATGCTGCTAAGAAGTTATCATGAATCAAGAGCACTACTTAGGGTATAGGTATAAGGTGAACAGTTTTTATATGAGCAATACAGCATCTGTTTTCACCTAGCACAGTTGCTATCCTTAGGCAATTTTTAGTAAATATTGTGAAACCTAGGTGTTTTTAGTGGAAATATTTTCCCTTTTGTGTGAGTTCTGAACAAGTATTCCTAGAGGTTTCAGGCTTTAGTTCTGTTGGATGTATCTGTGAAATACAGTGTTGAGTTTATTCAGACTTTTCTTCCTTCTAGAAGATGAAAAATCTCTGCAATTAATGCTTGAATGGTGTTTGATTTGACACATTTAAATTCCCCCCACGCACATACCCTAGTGTTACACAGAGACGTATGGAAAGCAGCTGTAGCTGGTGCCATCAGCTATCAAAACAGAGGTCTCAAGAACTCGAGTCCAGAGTTTATTTCCATTCAGATCTCATTGAATCAGCATCAGTTCCACCAGTGATTCAGTGGCAGTAGTCTGATCATCATTAATGCAGCATTCCTTCTCTTCTGAATCTTAAATAATACATTGTTTTTTCCCCTCACTTGGAAATATCAAATATCACTGAGAGCAAGAGGGAAAGCTGAGAGCTAGTTTATGAGAGTGACACTGCTGTTAATCATGAGGTGATTGTGTTTGCCTAGGCCATCTAAACCATCTTGCCACTTCGCTTTTTACTTTTCTGTTTTGATTGCTAAGTGTGGAATTTTTTTTTGCTTTAAGATATGTGTCTTAGGAAATGATATCAGTATGGATAAATGAAAATTCGAAAGGTGTAAATATCAATGATAAGACTGTTTTTTCCCCTGAGATGCTTTAGGAGCTGAAATAGTAGCCTTAGTTAATCTAGTGGCTAGTTGGGATTTAAACTTCAGTGGTAACTACCATCAGACTGCTCATTTTGCCCCCAGTCAGTGGTATCAAAGTGAGTTGGATCTTCCTGAAGCTACATTACAAGTTGCAGATCTGATAGGAGGTTTACAAGGGACTTATCTGAGTGTAACCTAGGCCTTTGAATTGCTTTGTGCTCTGTTTTTTTGCTTAAGCTACCTCTGGGTATAATTAACTATCTATACTAAATGATTAGGCATTGATACTACATGACATTTCATCTTTCTTCCTGACTAATTCTCAAGGTGACTGTATCAGTACTTGCAGGAATGTATGTTTGCACATACATTGCATTTGTGGTACAGTTAATAAAAACACCCCCACCAAATGACTTCTCCAAACAAAAATTCACTCATGAAAGTACTTGCAAAAAAGGAAAGAAGGTTGTTGTTCATCCTATCAAATTATATTTACAGTTCTTCTAATTTTTAGCAGTCTATACCAAACTTACTGAAGGCTGTTTCCAGCTTGTTAAACACAGAAAAGCAAAATGGAGACTTTGAAGGAATGACATGTACACATATTTATATGACATGCATCTGAGTGATGCCTTAAACAAGTGGTTGCTTATGGAACTATTCCCTCTATTTTGTAAATATATTGTAATTGACATAGTGACTGTTTTTGTCAATTTTTTAAGAGAGGTTTTTTCCACTCAAAGCAGAAGATAGGAAAAACATTTTATATTTGCAGACATGCAAATGAAGTATAAAAGAACTGACAGGGGTTTCATGGCTGAGTGGTAGAACCAGGGACTGTATTTCACTCACTTTTTGAAATCCTAACTTTAACAAGACAGTAATTTTAAATGCTTCCTTTTATCTTTCACTATTATTTTAAAGGTATACTCTCTTTGCTTACCACAAAATGTTTTCTTCTAGTAAATACATTTTACAGTAATTTATAGAACAGAAGCACCCTTGTAGGTGGATATTTGCTGCTATGAAAAAGCTCAAATATAATTTATGACAAAAGGTAACAGTGAAAATTATAAATAGGAGGAGATCAGTGGGAAAGTGAATGCAAAAAACAGTGTATGTTAGCACAATGCAGCTTTGACCACAGCAAGGTGGCTTTGATCAATATATGTGGGGTTTTTAATTAATAGATTAAAAGAGGACAAAACAAGTAAGCCCGTACCAGAAGGCCTAGTTTTTATTTGTTGGCAGTGTACCCTACATAACATGGCAGAATAGAGATTTGATGAAGGAAAAGATAATATTTCATAGGGATGGGTGTAAACCTTACTGGTTCTGAGATCGCTCTCTTGCAGCTCAAGGAGCCTGATCAGGGTAGGGTGGATACCAAACCCTAATACCAGGTGCAGTTTATTCCACTGTTCTCTAATGGCCCTGGGACACAGGCTGTGTGAGGTCTGTAGGCATGGGGAGTGTCTCTGGTAGAGAAGCTCAATTCCAGCCACCATCCTTCCCCTGCTACGCAGGGATACTCTCTCACATATGGGACTTCTGAAAGGATGAGTGCTGGGGCAGAGGGATAGTTCTAAAGCCACTCATTTAGGTGGCTTCTGATGTAGATTAAGAAAGCAGTGAAGGAAAGAAGATCTGGGAAAAGGGATGGATGATGCCCAGGAAGTGACAGGTCATGGTGAAATCATCCTATTTCTTATTGGCATTTGGCACTCTGGATGCTCTACAAAACCTCGATACCAAGTTGTCATGGTTTGAGCCCGGCCAAATGCCAGGTACCTCAAATTAACACACCCACACCCAGGGCTTATGGGTTGAGATAAGGAAACCTGGGAGAAGACGCACTTAGAATAGGCAAAACAGGACTAACTTAGGTTGCAAAGTGATCTAATTTATTACTAACAGAGTCAGAGGAGTAAATGAGAGGTAAAATAAACCCTTCAAGGCCACCGTTTCTTCGCTCACCCCCCTCCCTCTTTTCCAGCAGCTGCACAAGGGAACGAGGTATGGGGGGAGGGTTAGGTCAGTTCATCACCCAGATCTTCTTTCCCTGCCTGGGGGAGAGGCTCTTTTCCTCTGCGTAGCCATGGGTCTCACTGTCGGCAGCCCGCCCGACACTGCTACAGTGACGCTGGTCCCCACACAGGCAAGCAGTCTCCCCAAAACTGCTATGGC